>VZTV01050327.1:0-16606 GCA_013400875.1 Anhinga rufa
GGGGCTAAACCACAACAAATTTAGAAGCCTTGTGCTTATTAAATCCGTAGCTTTGCTTCTGTTGTGTGAACATGCACTCCTGAAACAACCTTTTAACAATGTTTGTTTCGTTTTGTTGCTGTTGTTTTTTTTTTTTCTTTTTTTCCTTCCACTGAGCTGAAAGCTGCATTCATGACTGGAGCAAAACCTCTTTGATGAAAATCACAGTAGGAAGATGGCACTAGGGATGGGTTTGTTCTTGTTATGGCTAATCTCCGCTCTGCCAACTATCCTAGGGCTGACACTGTTAAATGCTGGTTTTCTTAAATGACTTAAATAATCTTGAAGACTCCTGGGCTTACTTCCAAAAAAGTAGAGGAACACTGGAAACTATCAATCTCTAAGCAGATTTGGGAAGTCCTAAGGCTGGGTTTCTGGAGTGTGGTTTGTCTCTATAGGTCTTAAAAAACCCCTTACTCAAGACTGAATATGGGGAATAGTTAGCATATTCATCTATTTGCTTCCTCTATAAAAATTAGTGTGTAAAAGAATGAACTTACCTGTGGATGACAGAGATAGCAACCTTGAAATTCTTGTACCAGTTTAGCTATTTGCACATTGGACTCCAGTTTTCTCTTTCCTCAGCAAATGGGTGTTTCATGGCTTAAACTCTGTATGCTGCAAAATAGAGTTCTGTTGGATTTCTTGAACACTGAAACCAATCTGGACTGCCTTTAGGGAGCCAGGAGTTGCTGATAGAGGTGATTCTTCCCTGTGAGAGGAGGCAAAAAGGCATGGGGACCAGTAGTTTAGGAGCAGCAATGCTGCTCTAGGGCTGGGGAACAAGGTGATGACTATTTCCTACCCAACTTTCATTGAGTTTCATATCTATAACTCTGATGCCATGCATATAACAGTTTTTCCCCTCAAAGTCGTAACAGGTAGATGCTAAGCGTGTATGAATTTATCAAACTTTATCATAACAGCAGAGCAGCAGTGGTAACTATTTGTGTGTTCTGCCATTTTAAAATTGGTGATTTCTTTCATTGTCATAATGATCTTATCTGTTTAACTTGAAAATAATTTGATATAACTTACAATCTTACAATTACCATGGCTGATGTGGTAGTAGATCAAGTAAAGACTGTCTCCTGGGTAGTCATTCAAGCTGAAATGGGTGACACCCAGACACTGCACCACATGAGTCTCAGCATGTTTTTCCTTCTCTCCATTTAAAAAGTAGAGCTTTAAGGTCAAGCAAGTCTCTGAAACAAATTTGATTGATTGTATTAAAATCAACTCTGTCTACGTCAGACATTTTAATTGTGCTTGTACAGATACTGCTGTCTAGTGAGATAAAATATTAAACACATAATGAATAATGGAGGTGTCTCACAGTACAGTGATCTTTATGTGAATAAGGAAGTCATAAATTGCCTGGGTATTGAACTGGCACAACACTTGATATTATTTCTGCAGTGACAGCTTATGCAGTGACAAGTTGCATGATGTAATGATGAACATTGTATGTTTTTTAGAGAAGAAATGGTAGTTTTCCATCTCTCACAGCAGGAGCAGAGCTGTGCATTTGTCTGCTCCCTGGCAGCTAACACAGTTGTGTGGAAAGCCAAGGTTTAATGTAGCCCTGTGCAGCATTGTGCAGAGGAGAATTCAACAGATGGAGACATCCATGTGAAATTGCATCTTGAGTCATGAAAAGAAAACTGAAGATGCCTTAGGTAAAGAGCTGTTCATTAATGACCTGTGGCTTCAAGACTCTTTGTTTGGGGATGCAGTCATCTTCTCTCTCTCGCCATGTGATGACACTCTCTCAGCTGGCTGCTTTGCTGTTTTTTCTGCTGAGCTCCAGCTACCACTACTACCATTCCCTCCTTAGTTTTCTTCCTCCTTTCACTAGTATAACCCGGTCTGCGGGCTGCAGTCAGACCACTAGAAGATGTTGCTTTTGTGCCTCAATTCTTTCTTCCATGAATATTTTTTTTTCATTTTTTGGGTGAAAATAGATATTACCAATATTTTTCTGAAAATATCTCTGTTGCTGAAGTTTCAGTTACACAGAAGCTATGTCCTTTAATCTTCAAGATTAAGATGGGATTTTTATTCCCATTTGCCTTGCTGAGAACTGGGCCCTAGTACAGAGCATTTCTTCTTTAAAGAAAAAACTTTAAAAGGGGAGAATTTCACTTTTAAAATTAATCACCATGGCAACCTTTACAGTGAATTTCCAAACATAGTAAGTTGCCTTTAAGAAACATGCTTGTCTAAGAGAAAGGTGAGTTTTTACAGCTTCTAACAATGTTCCCAGAGAATATAAGATTTTACAAGAATTAGTTAAAGGGACTTTTATATGCAGAAAGGAAAAGTTATATGATCCCGATTATGTTGGTTGTTTTTTTTTTAAGGATGCTGCATGCTAACTAATCTCATCATAATGCTGGCTTAAAATAGACTTGGAGAACTAGACAGAACCTGACGGTAATACTTGTGATAAGATATCACTAGATATCATCTAGGTGAATTTATAGTTGACAGTTTGCCAATGTTTCTCTCATACTTAAAACATTATTTTTCCTTGTCCTAGTTCTGGGCTGCCTTTTCATGAGTATTCAGAATCTTATTGGGGAATAATTTTTTTTTTAAATCAAAAAAGAAAGTGAGGTAACAGAATGGTGGGGGGGAAACAAGTTGCTCGTGTATTGAATGAAGAAAATACCTCACAGTATTGCAGTTCAGTGAAATGTAACTTTAGTACTAATCTCTGTGTTCCTCTGATTTCTCTCAGTACTCAGATGGATTATTTACTATCCTATTATCTGTGTGTAATAGATCCAAGGAACATGGGATTTTTTTCCCTGAAATTAGAACTCTGGTGTTACATTCTGAAATCACCAAAATAAAAACATTTTAGAATGAAACTTTCTGTGTCCAAAGGAGGTGTGGGACTGGAAGAAGGAGCTTACAGACAGAGAACCTCAGTCTCAGTGAAGATTTCAGAGGGTGGTAGGGAGACTGGTGGACTGGCAAGAGACAGCAGCTTTTAATCAAATTGCAAAATTACCACAGAAAACTTTCTGCTAAAACAAAATCCAGTCAGTCCTACCAAGGTTGAATATAATGATTCAAAAGTGTATCAGCATGTGAGGGATTGTTCCCACACTGCATGTAGGGAGCAGGAGGGCAAGTCAGTAGAGGACTTTCCTTTTTTCCTTTTGCGCCGTCTGTGATTGTAATTGCGAGGTCTGAGCTGCCCACCAGTAGCTAGCTGAGCCTCACTGCTGATGTTGGGAGCGGGCACAGTGGACTTCGGCCGTGTGCTCACCACCTGGTTTTATTTAGCTCTGTGGCCACGGTTCACTTGTATTTCACCGGTTTTGTCCCCAGCTTGGACCCAAGCTGGTTCTGTTGGAATTAGAGCTGGGTGATGCTGTCAGCACTCCAGAGGTACTTCTCTGTGCAGTGCATATCTGGAAGAAATAGATTATAAAGCACCTCTAAGCAGGGGAAAGTTTTGGGAAGACTTTTTAACATTTATTTTATTAATGTAACAAGTCATTTAAAGGTGACAGCCTTAAGTTCAATACCTCAGTAGTTCAATTAAAAGTAAATGCAGTTAAAAATAAGCTCAATTACTAAATTATTCATGTTATGTAATACCTTTAGAAAAGTTTAACTTTTAGACCAAAGTTAGCAATGAAGTTAGTAACAGTTATCTGAAGCGTGTTCTTTTGAGATGTCTCTGCCATCATGCAGTGATATTTTTATTTCACATGAAATGTGGGTAAGTAAAAGATAGCCTTTTGTGCTTTTGTAATGGAGAATAGGATCAGTGTGATCTGAAGGGCTGTTTTTTCCCTTGTGTGTACAGGGTCCTGTCAAGAACTTTAAATTCCAAAGTCAGCTGAAAGCTTGAAAAGGTGTTTGGTCAGTGACCAGCTCAGCAGGCAGTACATTTACAAAATACCACTGAGGCATGGGATTGTGTCTACAAGAAGGCTGATAGCAGGTCATGCCAAGTGATTGCAAGTTGAACAAGAATCTTTCAATAAAGAAGTGACTGTTATGAATTACCATGATCAAGTTTCTGAAAAATTGGCTGAAGGATTGACCTTATGCAGGTTGTCAGATGTTTTCCTTCCCCAATGCTTCTGATAGATGGGATTATAGCCAGGTTAAAATATTTCTCATACCATCCATCAGCATGTAGCAAAACCTAGTACCTAGTCTTTATACTGAGACAGTTGGATTTGGGATTAGCAGCTGTCAAAAGTGTATCTTTCTTGACATGTTTTTACAGACAATACATGTTCACTTCTGTAGAAGGGGTGAATGGTAGACTTTACCCATTATAAATAACAATTGTAGTTTTAAAAATAAGGACAACAGATGAGCTGTGGCATAGTGCAATAACAGAGGGAGAAAAGAACTTTGTTTCATGCATTTATAGTCTCTTGTACTTATATAAATCAGAAAGAAAGCAGTCGGGGAATCATCACTTTGCATGAATTAAGAACATTTATGGTCTTTATATTTACTGAATGTGAATTTAGTGTCAGGGAGAATAATCACTGAATTCTAAATAGTGGATATTCACAGAGATTGGATTAAAGTAACTGCTTTGAGATTTAATTTTTAATTGAAGATAATATATAAAACCTTTTGACATATACCATTACATTCTAAGAAGGAAAAGAGGTTATGGAGCTGATAGGAGCACCAAATATCTCGAGCACATTTGGACAGCAATTTTTAGAATTTATGAATTCTTATGAATCATCATTCTATTTAGTCTAATATTTAGGTTCTGATGTATTTACCTATAAAATCAAATGTTAACTGGAAAAGCTAAGAAGAAAAATAAAGAAATGCTCAATATTGTTGATGATCAAATTTTCTGTATCTTGATTGGTTTAGATTTACTTTTTAAAAGTCAAGGTGGAGACCCATAATTGAAACATGCATTATGAGAGGACTAAGTTTGATAGTTGCAAAGGCAGGAGCAAAACCAAAACCCAGCAGTTTATGAAAAAGGGAGAGAGTAACAATAATTTTCTTGCCATCGCTGATCACTGAAGGAGGTATTGTCAGTAGCCATAAAATTACGAAGACGCCCAGTTTTCAACAAGGAGACATGTCACATAAGGAGACTGAAAATGTCATGAACATTATCAGGCATTGAGGGGAAATACTGTCTAACATTATATTCTTATCTAATGTTCATTTTCCAACAAACCTTCATCTACTCCAATTTTAACTCATCTACTTCTTTCACTCCTAGGCACATAATATACTTTATTGATTGAGGCATTAAAATCATCTTTGGAAATCTATTTCCAGATTGCTGTTCATACAATTGCAATTATGACTGCTGTAATCCATTAATAGCCTTTTGTAAGGAGGCTCATATTGCTTTGTAAATGAAGAAAAATGTTTCTGGTTGGTGGTTAACTCCTCATAGAAATTTAACAAGAACATTATCTCTAAACCCAGCCTTTTCAGGATTTAGGCTTGTGTTCATAAAGGATTAGAAGGAAGAGACGAGTCCAGTGGTTTTCAGTGCCATTTTAATTCTGGGACTTAGATCTAATATGAAGAGGTACACATGGCTCTTTCTTTCAGGGAGTATATAAGAAAGCTTTATGTAGTTCTCTATAACCAGACATTTACCCAGGGAAGCTAGGTGGGTTGATTGGTTGTTTTTATGTTATTGAGTGGGTTTTGGTGTGTGGGGTTGTTTTTTTTTCGTTGTTTTGGTTTGGGTTTTTTGTTTTGTTTCATTTTGCTTTTTTTGTTAAACAAAAAAAGTATTTTTGCATTAGGAAGGCTTTGATGTTATTTTTATGTTTGGGTTTTTTTCATTGACTAGGCTGCCCGTCAGTATTTTTACTTTTAAGTACCCTACTAATGGACTTTACTATTCTCCTGGTTTCTCAAGACACTGCTGCTCCTGTATTTGAGCTTTCTCTTTGTGGATGGTATAACGTCATAGGAGCAGAGTACACAACCATCTTTAATTGTTCAGATGCTATGTATTGCTCAAAACCAGTCCCAGTTAATGATACGTTAAGCTGCTCTCAGAATCACTACTAACAAGTTTCAGGATTGTATAGGCAGTTTTGGTGATGAAATTTCAGTTTAGGAATTGTTCGTGAAGATTGCATTCTAGACATCTGTTGGACTGCATGTTCTTGACTCTGGGCAAAATGGTATGTGTGAACAGAAACAGTCATTCTTCCTTAACTATCTGGTTGTTTTGAATTGTCAAAACCCCTATAGTAATCAGAACAAATTCTGTATCATTCTCAGACTGGAATGTTCTTACAAATAAAACTTTCAATATATTCGCAACAGTCACAAATATTGCAAATATTTTTAGGTTATGGTTATTACATGGTGATTTTTTTAAAATTTACTTTCTGTTTGTGGTTTTGAAAATTAATAAACAGTAATGGGACATTGAGTGGCAGAGGTATGGGTGAAGAAAGGAAAAGTTTTATAAAAGAGTATTTATGAAAGTCCTTTCACTGAGAAGGTGTCAATCACAGGATCTAAATTTAGGCACATGGTTCTTTCTATAATCAAGCTGGTTTAAGTGGATTCAGAAAATTTGTCTCTTCTGTTCCTCCTCTTAACCTTTAGGAACATCCAACTAACATCCAGTGTTTTATGTAGTGCATAAAACATAGCTTGAAGTCTGTCTTGCATGCTTTATACATTTTTCTGAATTGCTAATGTATCAGAAAAATATTTACACATGAAGGAACAGTGGGCCTTGCCCTTGCACAAGGCTGTTATTTAGTAAATGAGTTAGAGTATGGACTGTCTTTTACAAAACCAAATCTGT
Organism: Anhinga rufa; assembly: GCA_013400875.1. Taxonomy (NCBI): domain Eukaryota; kingdom Metazoa; phylum Chordata; class Aves; order Suliformes; family Anhingidae; genus Anhinga; species Anhinga rufa. The sequence goes on from VZTV01050327.1 coordinate 6,842, forward strand.
ATGTCATAGACCTCACATCCTACAATGTAGTTACTGCATTTTTATAGCCTCCTGCTATTTCTTCTGATTCAGCTATAAAGAGCTCAAGAAATTAAAATGGTAATGATCAGTAGAGCGCTTCTTTCCATCTCTATGTACTACTCTGCCAAATTCACACAATCATTATATGATTATTGTTGTCTTTCAGAGTTCATTGGTCTTCTGTCAGAAATACAATCTAGCTCATAAGTGAAATAAGCAAGACCTGTGCTTTGTCCAATCCACATCAGCATAAGTTGAGAACAATCAGTTGGATCCCTATGAGAAACGTATGTACAAACATGGCAGGTTTACATATTCTTTTCAATAGTGTCTTGTTAATTGCCTAGAGTCTTGCCAGAAAGATGAGGTGGCAGATGAACACTGATTTTCACTGGCATCTGCTGCACAGTATAGCTGCCATCTCCTCTGGGGATCACCCTCACTTTATGACCATTTAGAAAGTTGGCACCATAGGCTTTATTACAGCTAAAAGCATTACTTGCCAAGAGTGAGTGTGCTGGAAATTAATGATGTACAAAAGAAAGACAAGTAGTACACATGCCTCAAAATATCTGATACAACTGGCCCTTATGTTAACATATCTTTTCCATGGAAGATGCTGACATCAGGCTTGGGTGTTTCAGCAAGTGTGGCTCTGGAGGCTGGTGCTTCTTCCTTGCAGAGCAATGTTTGTCCAGGCTCTGCTAGAGCATACCACAGCAAGTCCTTCCAGCCCGCATGGGAACCCCTTCCCCAGGAGGGGGTGGGAGGCTTCTGGGCTTCCCTCCAGCTGGGCACCAGCGTCAGACCCTGGACATGTGAGGTGCTGGGGTCTGGGACGTGCCTGTGGGTCCCAGGCTGTAGGAACATCCTGTAAGTCCACAATGGACAGTCATTTCATCCTAGGCATTGGACTTGACCCAGCACGTGTGACCTGTTTAGTCCAATATGCATCTGTCCAGATCTATGTTTACTTTAAAATTATTTTATTCATGCAATATACTTTGCTGCAATATGGGATATAAGATGATTTTTCCCATTTGGGGGAGGGGGTAGAAGAAGTAACTTTTTGTTGTCTTAGGCCCTGCCCCTGAAGACATTGGCTGTATAGGGTCCAATCAAAATTTTTATCAAAGTAAAAGTCAATTGATGGTTAATAAAACTATCTGCAGGCAGAGAGCATTTTGATGCCAAGCCTGGAAAAGGCCCCATAGCAGGGGCACAGGCTGGGGGAAGGCAGGCGGGTATGTTTGACCTGCTGCTTGCGGGTTCTCCAGGGAGCAGGGCCGGGGCTGGCCTGGTGCTGGAGCAGCGGGAGAGTACTGACAGCGAACTGGTCCCCTGAAACAGGACACAAAAAGACAAAGTTAAATTAAGGCTAGTTGCTGTGCTGAAAATCATTACTGTCTTCGCCGTGGAGGCAGACACATTCAGACGTATCCTGAGCTATCTTTTTTTCCCATCTGTGAAGTCTCCTGGGTTTCTTCTTGTTTCACAGATGATGTCTCAGATTGATTACACTGTTCTGCATTATAGGGACTATCCGATTAAGTGAGATAAAATGAGACTTGTGGTATTTGAAATGTAGCAGTTGACATTCAGGCAGCACATTAGATGTAAAAAAAAAAAAAAAATAATTCTCTCCTTCGAAATCTACCTACACTCAAAGTATATATGCATGGCTAGTGCTTCACTTCATTCTTCGGCCAGTAAAAAGCATCCGGGACTTGACTTAGTGCTTTGTTTCACGGGGCATTGCAGTTTGCCCTGATGTTTGTACTACGTATCACTGCTGTGTGAGCAGTTACGTTTTACTGTATGGTATGGGCAAAAGACTCATAATCAGACATGAGAATATCCTTGATTTTGAAAATCAGAGTAATATCTGGCTGTTAAGAAAGAAAACAATTTTGAATGCTGTGCTTAACACAAGTGAAAGTAAGTTTTAAATCATCTCAGTGTTCTGAGTCTATTTCTGGCAAGTAAATGCTGTGCATATAGAGTAAAATGAGTAAGATGAGTTACTGCATAGTTTCTAAATCAGTAAGTGACTCTTAAGAAGACAGATCCAATCTTCCAATTTTTTTTTAAAAATAGATATTGTCTCAAAGAAAGAAGTGTTGACATGATGTTTATTTATTGTGACAGAAACTTATATGAATCTATTGGTTTTGTATGAACCTACATTCGTTCTAGTGCAAGTCTATTCTGCTTGCTTACAGAGACAGTGAGTCAAAAGCCAAAACATCCAATCCACAGAAATGCTAATATTCTTGCAATTTTTTCCCTTTTGAATCTCTTTTGAGCACTTTCTGAAGTAACTTTTCAACACAATGATTAAAATATTTCTATCAGAATTTGCTTCTGGACAGTTGAAATATTTCATCTTGGATGGACTTCTTGTTTTTACTACATTTTGTTTTATTATTTTGATGTGTTTTCTTTCTGGTTTTATGTTTTGAATTATTTCTTAATATTTGTATATTACAGTAACATTAGTTGATTATTGGTATTACAGATGGTGTTTCAGTAAGTGAAATGATAATTGTCTTTTGGCTTGCTCGGAGGTCACTGGTACTCTAATTGACAATTTGTGGCCTACTTGATATGTTAGATTACATTTTTTAAAGTGTCACGTTATTACGAAGTAAAAAGCCAGGATATTCCAGTCCAAATAAGGTCAGATTTATTTTCTAAAGAAAATTTTTAACAGCAACTCTTGACTTAGGACAATTTTTTTTTCCTAGCAAATTGACAGGTTTTTGATAGAGAAATGTTCTACTGAAAATGTTTTATTAGCCTTAGTTTTTGATGTCTATTGTTTCTATCAGATTTCAGGAGAAGGTGTTCTTTCTCACTGCTATTTCCATACTGCAAAGAACCTTTTAATTTTTTTTTTCAAATTACTTTTCAGAATGCATGTTGTTCTACTACTATTAAAAGTGCAGTTGTAACAATAAAGTAAATCAAAGTAGATACTAAACCAAACAAAAATAGTAAAGTAATAAACACAGCAACAAAAATGCAGACAACCCCAGTAAGAATTCAGTCGCTGGGATGGTCACAAATGACACTGATTGCATCTTGCTGTGCAAACTGAAGGGGGGCATATTTTACTCACAGTTGTTAGGCATTTATCCAAGTAGCCTGGGAAAAATAGCAGCATATATATGTTATACAGTATGTTTACTTTTTGTAGAGAGGAACTAAATAATGAATGGAATATAATTATGGAAATAGAAAATAATGATGGAAATAGAAATACAAGACTTATAAATTAATCAAATTAGACATCTTGGGGAAAAAAGTTCCATTTATTTACCCAGGCTCTTAAGATTTGCATAGGCAGCACCTTGCATTTAGTACCATGGTCCTGCAACATGCCCATGACAATCAACAACCATGACAAGTCAACAACAACCAGAAAGAGCTTTAGATTCACTTAGCTAAGCTTTTCTCTTCACTCATGCCTAAGGAAGACAAGTGTTTTTTCAGACTGTCATGTAGACCATTAAAGTAGGACTATTATGACCTTCTCCAAGACATTTTCATGACTTCAGGATGTTATCCTGGATCTCTGAACACTACGGGAGTTTTTCAGTCATGCTGGATAATCACTGTTGAATGCTAGCTTGTTGTAATTTAATAAACTACCTTCAGGGTTATAAAAACAACCCTTTAATGGTGGGCCTAAGGTAAGCATGATCTTTTTATTCATTAGGACTTTGACAGACTTAAATTAACACTGGCTCCAGATGCAGTTATACCATGGGTAATGTAGCCACTTTTGTAGGGGAGAATAAGCTATTCTGGCCCAAAGCACATTTGCAAGTGTAAACCTCTGTCCCCCTGGAGTCTGTGGCTCTTTAACTGTTAGTTTCTAAGTTGGTGCAGAGAAAGCTGCATAAACACAGTGTGTACACAAGCCCCTTCTTCCTGGAGTCCTGGTTCTAGTTCAGACACACCTTTGATCACCGTTCAAAGAGCATATCCTAACACCACCAGTGACTGGCAGGCATGGGATGATGTTACCCTCCTCCCATTGAAGGAGAGTAATTGAAAAAAAAATTGCAATAAGTTGCAGCAATAAGTAATACAGCTTTGGGGAGATTTGTTTTGCTGATACAAAAGGGCTGTACAGTAATGCACTTGCAGAAGTGATAAACATGAGACCTAGAAAGCAACTGAAGTGGAAAAGATGCAACATACCAATGAGAGAAATAAGGCAGTATTGTTGTTTCCTGCAGCCTTTGCTTGACATAGGGACCTCAAGCAGGTGGGTTAGGAGGGAGATCTCCGATTCACTGGAAAATAGCCTGAAGAGCTGGCAGATGTGATAGGGAGGCAGAGCCATCTACAAGTATCTTGGGGTAAATTAAATTACAAGGGGAGGAACAAAACCAGAAACACCATTAGGGAACAGTTTCTGAAACTACTATGGGTCTTGAAAATCCCATCATCTCTCCAATATTTGGGAGGGAGCAGGGAAAGACCTCAAAAGGGTCTGCAAAACCTCAGCAAACTGAACACATGTAACTTGTCAAGATGCACAGTGTTATTAAGCGTCTTTCTCTCCAGCCAGTCCAGTTCTAGGGAAGTTCTGTAGTAACTTTTCTGTTCGCTCATTTAAAGGTTTGCAGTTGTGGGGGTTTTTTTACATCTGATGTAGTCAGAAGTGTTTCAATATTTTCAAAGCTATATTTGAAGCACAATCTGGGCTTAGATACAATTTCATCAATCCTTTGTGTTACCAATGGCAAGGGACTTGATGCTGTGTTAGAGAGGTGATATTTAAACTTCTGAAAAATGATTTAATCTAATGTGAGAATCCTAATGCTGTTGTAACATTTTTCCCCAAGGTGTAGAGAAAGATAGCCATGCTTTTCTGGATGTATTTTTATCCAAGTAGGGCACAGTGTGGGGAAAAAAGGGAACTGCCTTTAGACTGTGCTTTCAGGCATGTGTACAGAGAGCAGCAGGTGAATTTTTCTCTCATGCTCATTCATTTCCACCTAGGATCCAGAGTAAGCAGAAGATTCCATCGTGCCACCAAGCTTAGCTGTCTCTCTGCTGAGTCTCAGATGAAATTGGTTTTGCATGAGAAACCTTTTATGTTACTTGCCCTTTCTGAGCTCACCCTTATCAACACTAGCTTCAAAACGTAAAGAAGCTGAAGCTGCCTGCAGAGCATCATTGACTTTAATGGGAAATATGGCAATTCACACAAGGTGCTTAAGGAAAGGGTGCTTAACTTTTTAAGGCGGACAAATTAGCTCACTTTCTCCTTTCCTGGATGTAAAAGTTGAAAGGAACTAAATATGTAACTTGCCCATTTATATACTGCACCTTAAAGCCTCATTTTCTACTCTCTTCCGGTGTTTCCTTTCCTTCTGACCTTGCTTATCTGTGCCTTGATGACTGCAGGCTTTCCAGAGCTCCTTCACTTCTTTTGGCCCTACATGACACTGAGATTTTCTTCCTCACTTCTTGATCTGTGCTCCCCTGGACTTGCTCTGCTCTGAAAAGAGCCTTGAAGAAAGGGTCTACCTCACTCTGCTCCTAAGGCCTCCACATAGGACTAAAACAGAATAAAAGACCCACATAAAGAAGAGAAATAGCTGGAGTAATCTCTTTCCAGCATGAGCACTGACACTCTGATAATACCAAACCTGACTGATTGCACCTGCCAGCAGCAGTTTTATCCCAGAGAAGGTCTACAAAGCGGGTCAGGGTACTTGAGGCTAATTAAGCAATGTTAGCTAATGGATGGTTTATAGAGCTTTGTTACTCTGCATTGCATTATTATTGCTTATTCATGTTCATATTATCTCTGGCTAGAGAAAGACACATCAGGAAGGAACCTATATGCCTGTACCCCAAAGTGGTTCAGGGTGGAACAGAACTGGTGCTGACCCAAACCTGACAGTTGCTGCAGGGGAGTGCCTCCTCAGGTGGAGAGGTGTCTCAGTCCTGGCACAGTATAATTTGGGTACAGTGCCTTGCTGATCCCAGTTCTGGTGCCAGAGCCATCTCTACCATTACAGAGCCAGTGCACTATGCTCAGTGGAACAGGGCAGACACGCTGGATGATGTCCACTTGGGTGCAGATGTTGCTCTCTGCAGCAGTGTGTGGTGCACAACACCTGCTAGCCAGGGCTAAGGCATGACCAAAGCATATGCCTCATCAGATGCCTTGGCAGAGTGACTTCTAAGCAGCCCAGGATGAGGTCGTTCATCACTGTAGCATCTGACAAGCCAACAAAACAAATATCACCAACACATAAAACCTTGCATGCAGGCACACTGTAGTGCTTTCTACTTTTAGTAATTTCTCCCTCCTTTCTCAACTTTATGTTTGATTTTATTGCTTCCTGACTTGGAAGTACTTTAGTACTCCATTTTTAATGTTCTCATATTCAGGTTTTATCTGGAGCATTATAAATTGTTTAGTGCTATAAGCATACTACCACTTTTTAAGAGGCAAAATATGCTCAATGTAAAAGAAATGGTGCTTTGGAAAAATTTATAATAAAAAGACATAGCTGGGAGCAATAAAAGTTATCCAGAAGCAGGATAGAGGCTGTTCTTCCCTGTTGGCAAACTACACAGCTAAGGGGGGGTGGTAGGAAGGGAGTGAAGGTGTTTCTTTTACATGAAACTGCAAGCTCAGAGACATCAGAGAGAACAAAAGGACAGCAAGAAGAGCAGCTCCTCATGGGGACAAAAAGCTTGTATGCGAAAAAAGATAGAAATATAGGTAAGGAAGAGAAAGGCATGTGAAAATTCAAAAACACAGAGAAGGAATTTTGCTGCATGCAGGAAAGGAAAAGAGCTGAGTGATACATATAATACTTGAAGGCTCAAATCACATCCAGCTTCAAAACACTAAACTTCTACTTTCCACTCTTAAATACTTGGTTTGCAGCCAGCCAGGTGCAGGTGACTGAGCCCTGTCCAGAAGCTAGTCTTCCAAAGTGAATAGTTGGCTGTGGCTACTGACGTAAGCCTTTCATTTGCTTCTGTACTGCAACCCTGGGTTGAAACGGTGCTCATGATCCATTATATTAAGCCAGGGGGAGAGGCAGGATAAACTTCTGTGTTTTGTAGCATCTATACGGCCTGTCAGAGCATGCCAGTGTGCTCGTACCCAGCTACTGAGGCTGCCAAGCTCACTTAGAAATGACCATGCTGCAGAGACAGGTGCAGTCAGAGGCCACATGGCCAGGCACGCAGTGGGATTTTGGTGTCAGCAACTATATGGCCTAGCCTGAAGGCAGGAGAAAAACTCCACGAAACAGAGTTAATTGAAGACCCAGTCTGCACTGTACTGCTGGAGAACTTGTCTGTCTTTCTGGATGCCTGGGACTGGACTCTTCTCAGTGGCGCCTGACAACAGGACAAGGGGCAACAGGCACAAGTTGGAACACAGGAAGTTCCACTTACATATGAGGAAAAACTTCTTCCCTGTAAGGGTGCCAGAGCAGTGGCACAGGCTGCCCAGAGAGGCTGTGGAGTCTCCTTCCCCGGAGACATTAAAAACTCACTTGGACGCGGTCCTGTGCCCCCTGCTCTAGGTGTGCCTGCTCACACAGGGGGGTTTGGACAAGATGATCTCTTGAGGTCCCTTCCAACCCCTACCATTCTGTGATTCTGTGTCTTGTCTGCGTATTGTAACGCTGTAAAAAGTAATTGATGTCAACTTCAACACCTACTCTTCAGAGATCTCTGCTCTGTTTTCTCATGTCTCTGACCCACAAATCCCAGGATTCATCAGCAATCTGGGTTATTTGCAGGAAGAATAGGGGGAGTTGACTCTAGAGTTTGCTTAGTGCCAACAGTTCACCAGGTTTTCATCTCGCATAAGCTACATGCCCTATTCCCAACAGCTGCTCTACTTCTTATTTCCCCTTCCTTTTCTCTGCTTTTCTGCATGTTACCTGGGGATGTATTTTCAACTGCCAATATCTTTTAAAAGGACTTTCACCCACATGAAAACAAGGTAATACCACAGCTTACTGCAATATTACTGTTTTACATTTTTACAGACATTTGCTTCTAGTTTAACAAAAGAAACATACATAGAAAAGCAAGATCTAGTCTCTCTCTAGAAAAATCTGAAATGGTAATTAAACAAGGACACTTGCATCTTTGTTCTTTACCTGGTTCTTATGGAAATAATGGAAATCCACTCTCCTAGTCAAGAGAATGCCTTAGGTGGAGAAAATAACTGCAGTGGCAAGGAGACTGTGGTGAAGAACTATCAAATATATTGAATATATTAGTGGCACACCTTTGGTGTACACTATGGTAGTTTTTGAGCACTTTTAAGTTTTAAATATGCCCAAAGAATAATCTGTAAAATTTCTAATAATGCTGGCACATTCTTCCTCAGGTAGGTTGATGTTATCATTTTATAGCACCACTTTTTAGTGGAAGAAACAAAAGGTTACATATAACCACAGTCAAATTGTTGATTGAACATAATTTTGGATGTGATCAATCTGCAAATTTTGCAGTCCTTAGGAGTAATGATCTGGCTGCAGTATGCTTTATTTTGGTGTCTGAAAATAAGTGCTGCACAAATAGTTTAGGAAGCTGAGTCACAGCTGCACAACGGTTTTTAGACTGTTTTTGGAATGCAAAAAAGCAATGTACTTGAACCTCAGAGAAATGTAGCAGTCAGTTTATGTTTGGAACCAGTTCCTGAAATAGATTACTCATTTCATGACCAAATGAAAGCACAGTCTTACTGAGATCCAGCTAGTAAGTATGTGCCCATGCCAGGTTCATGTTTAATGTTGGTAGAATAACTTACTGACTTCATTGTAAGCTGTTGTTTTAAATGATACAACAACCAGTGGTTATGCTGAAAGGAACCGTTGTCATTAGTTTTCTAATACCTTAGGGATAAGTGTACAATATTTTGTGCATCATGGGGTTCTAGTGACTGCACAAGAAGTAAAGAGCTCATTTTGCAGCTGGGGCTTAGCTTCTCACTGGTTGAAGCCCCTTATGGCTAAGTTATATGGCTAACACAATCAAAGAAATGTGTTGTCCAGAAAAGCTTGTTGTTATTCTGCTCACGTGGATTTCTACGCTCCCTTTCCCAAGATGAACCAACTGAATAGGGTGACTGGGATTTGCTGTCTGTGCTAAAGAAGATGTGATTTCAACAGACTTTAGAAATGACTGGCAGTTATATTAGCCCTTTTACTGGGAGGTATGGTGAGCAGTTGCTGCAGGAGAGTCCTCGCCTGTTCACCCTTCTTGCAGGAGATCAGCTCTGGTGATGTGCAGCAAAGTCAGATAGCAAGTATACAGCTTCAACTCTGAATGCGCAGAGCCATCTTAAAGGGGAGCAATTTGCAGAGCCTTTCTGCACATGTACAACTCCACTGTTTTCACCATCTGCTTACAGAAGTGGCAGCTCTCTTCCCTTGGTAGTATATTATGGATCGAAGTGTACTAAGACTTCAGAGAGTCAAAACATCTTCCGTAACCTGGAAGTTCACATACATTGACTTTCAGTGGAACTGGAAGACTAGAGTCATTAAGGCACTCTTGAATGTTTCAGTGCATGACTCCTTTCACAAAAATGAGCAGTCTAATCAATGATGTCTAATGATTTTGAGTGACTGCAACTTAAAATGTGCTTACAGTATCCACATTTCTAGTTTTTAGGGTCTGCTTTTCCATCTGCTTCTCAGTTTGTCCATTTATATCTGGTTAGGGTTTTTCCTTTGG
>VZTV01050328.1:0-14002 GCA_013400875.1 Anhinga rufa
TATATCCTGGCTATAAAATCTGCCAAATGAACAAAGGACAAAGCAGATACTTTTGTTTCAGTGAAAAATACCAATTATTCTTGTGTTTATTAACCACACATTTATCTCCCTCCTTTTCCTTTTTTTTTTTTTAAAGGGAACTGCCATGCTAGTGGTTATTGGTTTGTCAGTAATGTCTGGTTCTGCCTGATAATATCAAGCTATGTAAAACAATGTAGTATTGTCTATAGTCCCTGCTATTATAGTAAGTTAACAATTACTGTTAACAAAAGGGCTCTTAGTAAAGAAGATGAACCAAAGATATATTTTGAATTAAGCACGAGGCAAACACTTAACACATGAGAATAAATCTTCTCCAGCTGGCAAACAGTGCAGGAATAGTTCATTCTTTCAAAAAGATTGCACTGAGTTTGCACTGCCAATAGCATACACAGAGTCATTGTTTCTGTCTCAGCAAGAGTTATTTGTACACTTTGAATGAGCACTGCTTTCTCTAGAGCTTCTCTTAACTTCACAAAAATCATCCACCAAAAAATCATACCAAAAATATGAGGTTTACCCTAATGTTTGAGATTCATTTCTCTGGTGGGGGGCACTAAGGCTTATTTTTAATAGATCTTAAGGACAGAAGGGGAATATTAGGTCACACAGTCAGATCTCTTGTATATCGCAGGCCATAAAATTTGTTCCAGCTACTTCTGTATGGAGCCCAATGGCTGACATTTCGCTAAAGTGTGTGCCTGGAAGGTTTACAGTCTTGAATCTACCACTTTTCTCTGTAGCTGGTTCCAGCAGAAATCAACCTCACTATTAAACATTTGCGTTGTACTTCTATTTGATTTTCCTTGGCTTTGATTTCCATGCTTAGGTTCCCATTGTGCTTTTCTCTGATCCCTTAAAAAGCCCTTTAATAACTGTTATTTCTTTACCATCCAAGAACCCCGAACCATCTGAATACTCTGTGTTTTTGGTTCATTGGTAGTTCTGAATAAAGGCAGGAGAGGGAAAGCAGAGAGGGAGTTTTGTCTGGAATCCAACTAAATTGTATTTGCATTGTTTTTTACAAAAAAAAAAAAAGTTGTTTCAGCTTAAACAGAACATTCTGATGTTCAGTTTTGTTGTTTCAATTTGAAACAACTTTCAGCAACTTTCAACTTTTGCAAAACCTGTTCATCCAAAAAAAATCACCCCAAAATCCAGAAGGAAATACAGTGAAATTCATGTTACTTTCTTGCATCATCCAGTCCACATTTTTTGCTAGAAATGTTCCAGACTAAATAAGCTTATCTTAATCAGCACTTATATATGATAAGCACTTGAGTTTTTAGTATTATGGTAACTTCCCCAAAGTGTATCTGCTTCAAAGCCTCTGCCATTAATCTCAACCTAATATATTTGATGTAAAATGTAAAATTATCATTACTAAGAGAAACATTAGCTGTCCTTACTGTTTCAACAGAACTAGAAGTCTTTTCAGTGGATCAGAAAGGGTTTCATGAGGATGTTGTCCTGTATTTCTTGAATGAGGATTTTTAAAATTAGCTAACATGTCTTCAAACCAAAAAAGTTGAGTGAGCAGTGGATCTTACAAGTAAAAACCACATGTGTATTTGAATGTGTAAGAGTGTCTGTCTTCTCTGTATAGTCCTTTCACACTGTGTAGTGTCTATACAACAATAACCAGGCAGAAAAAGATAAGATGAAATTTGACTATTATTTAACTCTAAAACATAGCTCCCTGTGATTTGCAGGCAAGAAGACCATTAAGTAAACACTCATGTTCTGGAAGAATTCAATGTGCCATGCTTCTGATGTGATTTTCGTATATGTTGCACAAACCACTATGAATGTTCATCTTAGACTTCCCATTCTCACTTTCATTTAGAAGGATAAATCTAACTTGCATCATGGGAATATTAAAGGGCAAAATAGCCACTAAACTGCTATCAATGGCATCTATGTCATTTTAATAGAAATATAAAGAGCAATTGCCATCTTTTCTGCACTCATTACGCGAACTATGATATTTTAAGCTCCACTGATCTGCTAGTATGCCGTGCTATTGGCATTACATCCAGTATTAGCATCGCTTTATATATGAGGATGATGGAGATATATGCCTAGTAAAGCTTTTATTTTAGCCAGCATCAGCACATTGCAATCAATATGGTCTTATTCTATCTGCGATCCAAATAATTTTACTACTGAATTTAATTGGCAATGAACAAAACTAGCATGATCATTGTTCAGTAGGGATCCTCATGTGCTCTACAAGTATTTGCTTTAGGATCATTGAAAAAGTAGGAAAGCTGCCAAGAGTTTTCTGGCTAGCAAGCCTTCGGGGGCTTGTGAACTTCCCAGACTTCTCATTTTTCAAGAAAAAAGGCAGTTTTGAAAAGTTTAAAGGGACCTGCAGGCTTTATGGAGCTTTGTGATAACTTCTAGAGGGAGCGATTTCCTATTGGGGAAAAAAAAGTTGCACAGATAACTTTCCAGGTGACCTTCCTAGGTGAGTTAAAAACCTTCACTGTACTGGTCTCTGCTTTGCTATCCTCTATACAAGTGGCCAAGTTCCCATGTGATTCATTAGAGATGGACCCACCACAGACTTACCTGCCTCTGTTTCTCAGGGAAGACTGGCTTCCCCACCTGATGGTGGTATTAAGCAAGCCTAATGTTTCACCAGATCTGAAAATATTTTCAATGGTGAAGAAAAAGCTTAATAATGATGCTACATTGCATTCCTAAATTGTGGCCTTTTGGATATCAACAGGTTTCTGTATGGATATATAATTGCTGTCCAACAGAAAATACTGCAGCAAGAAGTGGAATAGATATGTCTATGAAAACAAACAGATTAATTTAAAAAATAGGAAAAGGATTATTGCAAGCCTCTTGCTAATGCTGTGTGATGCATCTACACAGTTTATGAGCTTAATCTGATTAATAATACAAAAAGTTACCAGTGAAACAGAATTTCCAAAACTCAGATGTACATTTTGGCTTTGTTTACTTGGTTATATGCAGCATCAGCTGTTTGCTTTTTTCACCAGGATGAAGCACCTGAATATACACTAACTTCTACAAGCCCTTGAATTATTAAATGTTTTTCTTATAGTCTCATGAACTGGACGCAGGAATCTCCAAATCTGGAAAATTCCAAGACCTCACAGCTGCCAAGGAGAGCTTGAAAAGGTAAAACAGCTGAATGAAAAGACTTCAGCAACAGGAATGGAAATAAGAACAAATTTACTTCCCACCCACCCCAAATAATCTTACTGAGAGAGCTATAGTAGTTCAGCTTTTCTGAATTCTGGATGGCAGCAATACAATGCAGCAGTAAGAAATACCTCTCTGCCATCATACATGCACAAGGTAAGCATGTGAACAGGTGAGCTAACATTTCTCCCATCTCTCACTTTGACTGAAACAGGAGTCTGGTACAGCAAATTAAAGTCCCATTGAAACAGAACCACTGTGAAAAAACAGAGGAAATCCACTCTCAGACTAGTCCTGTCAGTACAAAGCTTTCATTTTTTTATGCAAGGTTTTACATTAAGTGTTTTTACCTTATAAATAGACAGGAAAAGACACAAGGGAGACACAAGAACGGTTTAGTTATTCTTAAATAGTTTCTCTTCCTCTTTGTTTTCTGGATCTACTCCCCCAATACCAGGCTGTCACTAACGCTCAAGCTTTGCTCTGCAGTCAGATATGCTGTGCAGCACCGCAGTGCATGAATGCTTTTGAATTAGTGCCTGAGCCAGGAGGTGACCCAAGAGCAAGTTGTTCAAGTCTAACCTCTCCTCCTTGCAAGGTGCTAGTCCTTCTGGACAAATTGCTTTCATAGTCCAAATGTAATTTCTCCAATTAAGAGCTAATTTCCCCTCTACTATACCTATTTTAGACTATCACACATGGTCCATTATGGCCTGCTAAGTATGATGGCAAAACTAGCAAAGTCATTATCCACAGAGTGGTGGAAGCAGAGCAGTAGGGCACTGCAGGGAAGTCTCCAGTGACCGTGTGTGCCGTGCCATGCTAGTTCCAGTTGGATGGGGGCAGTTCCCCCAGGAACAGGTTGCAAGTCTGTATATCTTTCAGATCTGATAAAATAAAACTGTTGTGGTTTTTTTCCATTTTTAACCGGTAAGAAATTGTTTTACTGCAGATAAATGCATCCAGTGAAACTATTTAGATAGCAGCAATTGATAATTTACTAGAACAGATTCTTCAAAAAAGACAGAAAAAATCAATAAGAATATCTCCGGTGTATTGATTAGCAGATGAGTATTCATATTACCAGAGATGCAAAGTAATTTAAGCAAAGGAGTAAGAATAGAAATGGATTGTTATCAATAGTTAAACTGGATAGCACGATGCAAGAAACAAAATTAATTTTGAGCTCTTTAAAGGAAGTAGCTCTGCATGTTCTAGTTTTGAAGTACAAAGAAATAGGCATCTAAAAAAAAATAAATGCTTAAGTCAGTTTAAAATTGCTTCAGGTTCCCGACACAGCATCGCAGTGGCCAGAGGACACAGGGTGGTGGCCTCAGGGCAAAATTGTCTTATGCTGACTGCAACCAGTGTCAGAGGGCCCCGAATACGCTGGGGCTGTCTGCTCTGAAGTGTGTGTAGCCCAGCTGGGATGCCCTGAGCAGACGATGGGCTGACAAGCCAGTGGGGATGAAACTGGGAAGTGCAAACACTGGGTATCTGGCCTCAACCTGAGTGGGGTCCGTGCTGCAGATGCTGGGTGCTGCGTTTCTGCTGTGAGAAACTTCGCTTCCCCCAGTGAAGGAATCCACAACCCCCCATTTAAAAAGAGAAAAACTTTAAAACCCCCTCTCCGGGGCTTTCCCTGTAGAAATATGACAACCTAATAAACAGAGCTCTGATGAAATATGGTCCACATCTGTAGTCATTTTATAGCTGACCAAATGAGCAGCCTGGAGTTTGTATTTGCTAGAGCTAAGATAATAACAGGCCTGAGAACTCCCAGAGGTTGTTTGCTTTGATTTGCAGAATGTTTGTTACACCACATTATAATCAAAAATTGGGTATATCCGCTGGTAAAAATCTCAGGAGTTACAAAAACAAAGTTTCTGCCAATATTGCTTTATATTAAAAAAGGAAAAATTAACAGATTTTTTTTTTAATGATGTAGTGAGGGGGATTTTTTGGCTGAAATGCCTGTCCTAGGACGCAATGAAAAAAAGTATTTTTCAGGTAATAAACTGCAATATGTTTATCACATTGTTATTTATGATTCAGATCACCAGACTTTACAGTTTTAGGTAGGTATTTTGTAGTAGGGTAACTGCCTTTAAATCAACTTATTCCACATTTCCCACCTGAATATTGTTGAAACCTGTCACAAAGAATCCCGGTTTCTAAAATGATATTTCAAGGACAACATCTCACATCTGCAGAGCTTGTACTACAGCATACAGCTATGATCTACTCACAGATGAATCATCTCAATTAGATGTGGCTACATACCACTAATCAGAAACAATACTGACATTTTTAATTTAATGGGTATGATTGCAAGTGTGCCTGTGCACATTATCTTCTAGTGGTTAAATAATTTAATGCCAGATTAAAAGAAGCTTAGTGACAGAAGCTTACAGGTGATGGCAAAAAATGGGAGGGAATCAAATTGAAGACATGGGATAGTAAATTGCAAAAAAAAGATGATAATGCAGCAATGTGCTGAGTATCTGAGATGTTTATATGCAGAGGCATGGGACACAAACTGGAGAGCCTAAGTTGGAGTTAAACCTAAGCATTAACTGGCACCTGAAATTTGGTGGGACAAGTGACAGCAAAAGAGGCTCCAGGTTCTTTTTCAAGGCAGGCACAGGACATCTTAAACAGCTTACCAAGAATGCATATGCTGCTTCTAGAAGTGAAAAGTAAGAGGGAGATTTGTTGAATGAAATAAAGAAGAAAAGAGCTGGTTCCGCTGTGTAGGCTGATCAGAGGATGCAGGTACGAACACAAGGCAATTGCAGCAGCTGGGAGAGGCAGTGCTGAAGAACTGGGCAATGGGAGATTTCGTTACCTACCTATCCATCTGTCCAAAAAGCAGCACTGACCCATGTTGCAGTGTATCCACCCCAGTTTGTTTTAGAGAGGATCTGCAAGTTGCTAGCAGTGTAGGCAAATTTTAAATTTGATTCTGACTAGTGATGACGAGCTGGCTGGAAACCTGATGGTGAAAAGTAGGTAGAAGTGGCCACAACGGGAGGTAATTACTATGAGAAAGAAAGGCATGAAAACAGCAGAATAAGGAGCTGGGAGTCCAACAAAGTAGTCACAACATCTGAAATACCACTGGTTGGCCATCCTTGTTCTATGTGATTAAAAGGAGCAAAACAAACAAATAATAAATGAAAAGCAATGAGGATAAACTGCTACACTAAATGCTGAAGATAATTCTTCCCCTGAGAGGAAAAAAACCCCAAACATGGTAAAGGTCAAAAGCAGGGTGAAAAGAAAGGTATATAATAAAGGATGACAGTAAAGAAAATAATGATTAATAGGAAAAAATGCAAACAAAGTGAAAAGCTCAAGTATTTTTTTTTCAAAATGCAATACACGAGAAGCAACAAGGCAGTAAGAAAGGGTTCAGGAACTGCAGCAAGTAGAAAAGGAAGACAGAGAAAGGCCTCAGAGCAAATCCATTCCTTAACAAAAAAGTGCAAAAGTCAGGTGATACAGTGAAAGCTGAAGTATTGGGTGCCTGCTTTCTTTCAGGCTGCAGGAAGGAGATTAGTCTTCACCAACACTGAAACAAAGTAAATAGGGAAATGGGGCAACACAAACCAGAGCAGAGTAAAGAGTAAATTAAAGAATATTTAGACTGTACAGATGTATTCGAGTCAGCAGTGCCTGACGAAATCCATGCCAAGGTACTTAAGGAACAAAGCAGCTGGCAATGATCTGAGATCTCACATAGACTGAGGAAAGCAGGGGAGGTATTGGAGGACATAGTCTTAAAAAGCAGAAAGGAAGAGGACAGGAATTACAGGTCAGTCTAATTTTGATACCCAAGAGAAATGTTACCAAAAAACAATGCCTTTATAGACACCTATAGAGTAACCCTTTCTTACTGCCTTGCTGCTAGTGGATTACACTTTGAAAAAAAAGCTTGAGCTTTTCACTTTGTTTGGGTTGTTTTTCCTATTAATCATTATTTTCTTTACTGTCATCCTTTATTATATACCTTTCTTTTCACCCTGCTTTTGACCTTTACCATGTTTGGGGTTTTTTTCCTCTCAGGGGAAGAATTATCTTCAGCATTTAGTGTAGCAGTTTATCCTCATTGCTCAAACCTCCTCAAACCTCAAGATGAAGTTATCAACAGTTCACTTCAAACTGAAGGGCCTCTCACACTGAGAGATGCAGGATGTCTCCCTTGCTAACAGTTACTTTCCATTTTCTTTTTAAGAGCTTGCTGCTCCAACAGAGAATATGTATCTGAACTTCCTGAGCAAAAGCAAGCTGAGGAGCATTGCCAGGATCAGAATTCAGCCCATTCTTGATGAATCCAGGGAGGGGTGGTCTGAAATCTCTCAGATGAAATTAGATGAAGATAGATGCAACGTCATGCTTCTTGAGGAGAAATCAAATGCACAAATACAAAATGGGGAAAAACAGGGTGGGAACAGCCTAGCAGAAGAACAAATATCTGTGGGTCCCACAGGATCTCAGACTACATCCCCAAATGGGGAGGAATTCCTATCAACCCAAGATCTCGCTAACACCTTGTAACATTTTTATCATCTAGCCTATATGTAAGAAGGAGGTTGAAAGTATGGGCCAAGACAGTAGTACTGTGAAGAAATAGAAGTCACCATGCCACATAGGCACAGAGAAATGGTGCAGAGCTTTATTGCAGACACCTCTCAAGGGTGTCTGGAAACATATCTCAGCTGGGTGTAGGAGCTTCTTCAGCCACTGTTCAATCAACTCAGTAAGTGCAGGTAGTCTCTTCCATGGCAAATCAAGAAGATGAATTTAAGCCATTGCATTGGAAACATTTTCTGCACTGGAAACATTTTCTGGTAGTGCTAAAGAGCCTAAACCATTGGTTTCAGGAAATAAGCAGGTTAGATCCTGCAGCCTAGGTACTGCCTCACAGCTTGGAGTGATACTATTGAACCCATATAGACAGACTGGTGTGCAATAAGACATCTGAACAGGAGATGCTGGAAATGTGTTATGTTACCCAGGCTGAAGCTTACCTTGAATGAAGAGCTCAGTTGCCAAACTGAGTATGCATTCCCTGAGATTCAATATAAGGGCATGTGCAGGAAAAGAAAAACCTAAAAACTTTAGTGTGAGAGGCAGAAGTGTCATTTGCAGGACCCAGGGAGCAACTGCTCTGCTCTGCTGTCTGCCTTGGAAATCTGAGATTATCTGTAGGGTCCCCTCCAGGTTTAGGCACCACCACTGAGGAAGGACGTAACAAATCAGAGAATAAAAAGGAGATGAACAAGAATGAAAAAAAGATTAGAGGGATGAAGTTTTGAGGAAAAGGGAGCATAGGGTAGAGATGCTTGGGAAAGCATTTACACCATTTTCTTTCAATGTGTAAAATGCTTTAAAAAAGAAAATGAAGATCAGTTGCATCCTTTGGAGGTAGGTGGTAAAGGATAGGACATAATTTTGCAGCAAAGGCAACTGAATATGATATTCAGCAAACAGTAGGACGGCATCTTGCAAGACCTACCTGAAGAACAAATGATGCAGAGGGCCTTGCCTTCATTAATCGGCTTCCTTCTCCCACCCCTGTGAGCCCTTGCTGTGGCTCAGATCAATGCCAACATATGACATTGACTGAAGGGCTCTAAATATTTGCCTGTCTGCTCAGCACGTGTTTCAGTTGTGTTAGGGGAGGAAGAGAGCTGCAGCATGACTGCACCTCTGAGCTTTTGGGTTGGGAGGGAGAAGAAGAGAGTGAAGTTTGGTGGTAAGGCAGTCATCAGTGATGCAGATGACTTGCACAAACAAGTCACCTCTTTCTCAGGTAGTCACAAAATCTCCATCCTTTAGTCTTTCCCCTTCACTTTGTATTTTTCCTAATTCACATTTCTACCTCCTTTGTCTTTTTCCTCTCTGTCTCTGTTTCTCATTCCCTTTTCTCTCTTCCCTCACCACTTTTTCCATTTTTTTTGGCTTCTCCGACAGACTCCACCATGCCAAGTGTTATTTTGATTGTTTAGTTGTGGTGGGTTTTCTCTCCTGCAGCTCTACTCTACAGCTGGGCTGTGCACACATTTTTGCTGCAGAGCTCTCCTGCCAACAAAAACATGGACTTCTCTGAACTGTTTAGCACTAGGCAAGACCAGGCTAAGTCAAGGAGAAGCATGACATGAAAAGGGAGAAGCAGGGGAAAGTGTTCCTTAACATGGAATATGCCTGATTCAAGCAGGAAACTTGGCAGATGTGACCAAGAAAAAGCCAGATCAGACTGCCCAACATCTGCTCAGAATTACCTAAGGGCTAGCAATCAAGAAGTGCTAACATCCAGCACACACCCTTTATTGCTTTCCAGCAAGAAACTAGCCCAAAACCTCTGAAGGGCACCCTTGGTGCCATGCCTTTACAGGAAGGCAAGCAACAAGTCACTAACTGGATCACCTGCCTAGAGGTTAGATGAATGCATTGATGTGACTATTTTAGGAACTTCAGTCTGAAGAAGGAATTTAAACACAGAAAAAAATAATTTGAAGAGTGATGTGGCAGCTGCTGGGTCTCAGAAAAAAAGGAAAATGAGGAAGAGGTGCTATTAACAATGAAAGAAATCAGATATGCTTACAGAACAGTTCAAATGGTCAGACAAAAAGGCTGATTATGTGGTCTCTTAGAATGAGCCACCATGTAGTTTCGATCATTACCAACCACTTTCTGTCACAGCAGATAATTTCTACTTCTGAGACATGACTAGAATACTTTGTGACAAACTTTTCTCAGTCCAGGCTTCAATTTCAATCTTAAAGAGCTCTGTTTTCAAAAATAGCATGTTATTTCACAAAGTGCTCGGACACAAGCAAGTCAGCTGGTTAGATGGCTACAGTGTGAAACTGCTACTTGCAGCTAACTCAAATACTTTATATAGCCAGGTAGAGAAAACCTCACAAGGTACTGCATGTCATTTCACTACTGGATGAGGTAACAAGGCAGACCACGCTTTCACTGCTGCAGAATGATGTCCAAAAGGAGAGGCAGAGAATAGTTTCACCATTATGCCTTAAAATGCATAGTCCAAGGTGATCTCTGCGTGCTGACCATGAGTGCTTTCTTTGTTCTCCCACATTTACAGATGCATAAAACAAGTATCAGAAGCAAGCCACAGATGTTAAGAAAATCCCTTGGATTAAAAGAATGCTTATTGAAAATATTGCAGGCATTTATCATTAGATCAATATTTCTACTGGAGAAAAGAAAAAAGGAGTAAGGTAAAAGTAAAACACCCTCTACTGAGCACATCTTGCACTTAGATGGAGAAAGGACCAGCAGCCCCTCCTAAGAGCAGTCTCCTAGTCTATTTTCCATAAATCCTTTGGGCAATTTGAATCAATTGGGTCTTCTGGAACACCTGAGGGTTATTAGATCCCTTTCCATCATATATTTTTTTTTATACTGGTTCAGTTTATTTAGGCTGAGTGTGTCAGTTTGCATATCTGTCCTTAGAAGTAATCTGAAATAATGATCCAACAATGGTTTTAAGGATAGGCCTTTTTTTGCCATATAAATCTTTTAGGTTTTAAATTATACAGTGGCCCAGTGGCCCTTTAGAGCTCTTCCACTCCCTGACTGATAAGATTTAAGTCCCTGAGGTCCAAAATGAACTGTGCTGTAGCATGCATTATGGCTGCATCACAGAGCAATTTTATCAGGAGTAGGAGACACAGCAGAATTACACAAGTCTGTAGTGCTATCAATAGGAAGTGATGACTCACCCAGCTAGCACTTTCAAAGTGGCAATATCCTATACAGTGAAAGCATGTTTTGAGGGTGATAAGCGACCCCATTGCCAGGAATAGGTGAAGGAGTGTTAATGGCAAGAAGAAGAAAAAAATAAGTCTTTGCACATAGCATCCAGTACTTCTGATACCTGTGGGGAAACTCATTTGTGTTGTGAGTTTGACTATTAAATTATGTAGAGCTTTGTAAGCATTATTGAAGTGCTTTTTGAACTGGGATGTCATCCTTTCAAAACAAGTTCGTGTCAGTCTTCACAGAACTCACCGACAATAGTCTGATCATATAAACATAGACTGATACAAGACCTGGGACATGTTCAGAGAGTGTTGTGATAAAAGAACAACCTGACCCAAATGAATGGTGGGTAATAGAACAATAGGTGAAAGGTGCTTGTGGAAGTTAAAAGAAAGCATTCTCAGTACTCAGAATGAATCCTAAAGAGGAATGACACGATTTGGTCAGGTGCAAGCCAATCTATTCTGCCATTCAAAGGCTTTGGAGGCTATTTATATGGGGCTCCAGAGACAGTATCTGCTAAGCTTAACAATCCATATGGCACCCTGCCAAATCTACGTGAGGCAGCGGAAATTCAAGTTGCTCTCAGCTTTCTAGAGAATAGATTGGATGTTAAGTAGAGCAAAGCAAAGTAGGTTTCTGCTATATGTCTAGACTTGGATGGTAAATGCTTTTTTTGAAGGTGCATTGATTAGAAAAATGACTGCTTGCCCTTGAGTCACTGCCAACCTCAGACTGGCTCTCTATGGTTGGTGAATACTGATGCAAGTGGAATGAATCAACTTCTGTGATAACATTAGGTCTACACTGTCACTGAGAACTTTTTGAAAGGAAGAAGAGCATGTGGATAATCGACTTACCTAAAGAAAAGGCAAGAAATAAAAATGCAGTTTAAGCTATCTTGATATATAATAAATAGTTCAGTGGGCTCTAGAGGTAATGGCTTCTGATTTCCAATCAGAATCTTTGTTAACAGACTGATGTTGATTTCTGAAAGAGTATGGATTCTGATTGAAGATTCTTGGGGTTTTGTGCTGTTTACTAGGGTTTTACATTTGAAGTTCCTCTGGTGCTTAGGAGCATGTGTGCTCCATGGAAGAAAACCTTCCCCTAACCAGCACTCACTTTTCTTCATCACAGAGTCCTTCTTTTCCTTATATGAATCACACAGGGATTTTGATGCTCTGTTTGAGAACTTCAGACCTTTCCAAACTGGGCTGATGTTGGACAATAGATTCAAATGTCATCAAGTTCCTGAAAGGCCAAGCACATTATACACACAGACCGAGACCAAGCACATTTTGTCTGTGTAAGGAGCCAGCAATGAAGGGGCTCTTTGCAATGCTGGATTTACCTCTAGCCTTTGCTGAAACTGTTCCTCAGCCTCTGGATTTCTCCCTAGAGAAACAGCAAAATGATTCAAGAGAAATCTAATTCCTAAACTGCAGCTGTCAAGAGGGATATATATACAGGCTTTATGTTAGGTACCAATAAAGGTAGCACACTTCTCTTTGGACTAGAGCTTTTACCAGCTTGCTTGCTATTCATTACAAAAAGGTAAGTAAAAAGTGCAGTGCTCAGGCCAGACCCACAACTCAGATCTGCCTCCTTGGCCTCTTCATGAAGGACAATAAAATAATAAAAACTGAAGTAGTGGAAATACAGGGAGATGGCAAATATATTTATTTAAGAATGATGGTCAGAGAGTGCAAGTAAGGTAAGAGCAGTGCACCAAACAGAGATGAGGCAAATACTAGGTCCCAGCTCCTGCTGAAGCCACACAAAGGGCAGGCTGGCACTGTCAGAGAGATTCACATCTCTCTTTTCCTGGTTATCTCCAGCTACATGTTCCCATCACCAGTCCTGTGCCAATGCCTGTATGATATGAATGAACCATGAAACTAGTCCAGTCAGAAACCCATCACTTTTTATTTTTGGGCTGGTTTTCAGGCAGATCAGTTTACTGATCCAGTTCATTGAGCATCAGGATGCGTAGTAGAAGTGGCAAAAAAGAAGACTTGGGAATACATGGCCAAGGTTAGGTGAGACAGGCTCCACTTCAGATGACTTAGGGCCATCATAAAATCACAGCCTAAGCTGTAAATACTTGAAAAGCTGGAAGATATTGCTTTCAGAAAGCAGTTCTTCAGGACAATGCAATGCAGGCAGTGAAATACATGGACATCTGGGTCCCAAATAATATTTCTGTAGACTGGGCATTACAACACTTAAGCTAAAGAAACCCTCTTTGATATCAACATAAATAAATTAAAGCATCAGAAGCTATTAACAAAGAAGTCACTTAAATAATTAGCAGCTGACTTTAGTCATACCAAGCAAAAAAAACCCCAGAGTAGACTTTATTCCCACACTTTGACAGAACTGCTCTAGATTCTCAGCTCATCAGAGGAAGACCATAGGCTCCAAAACCTAACTTCCTGGGAGGTCAGTAGTGCAGAATTCAGAGCAGGTTTTCTCTGCAGCTTTAGGAAAACACTGTTTGCTGGCAATTACAGCTAGTGGGATGGCAAACATGACCTGAATCCCAGGAGTTTCTGTGGAAATGGCTGCATATGTACAAGTATTAGTGGGTGAAATTAAATAATTCACTTCAGGTTTTCTAAACAAAACATTAGAGCAAAAAAAGGTGCAGGGCTCAGTAAGTCACCCAATCCATGGGCCATCTCCTAAATAAGTGAGAAAAAGCTGCAGATGATGATGAATGATTGTACAGCAGAGCAATACTGTTCCTTTTTTTTTCCTTTCTTTTGAAATAACCCAACATATGCACATATTTAATGAATTATATAGAATCATAGAATCATGGGATGGTTTAGGTTGGATAGGACCTTTAGAGGTCATCTAGTCCAACCCCCCTGCACTGAGCAGGGACATCTTCAACTAGACCAGGTTGCTCAGAGCCCCGTCCAATCTGACCCCATCCAGGGTTGGGGCATCTACCAACCCTCCGGGCAACTTGTGCCAGTGT
>VZTV01050330.1:3288-19673 GCA_013400875.1 Anhinga rufa
TCTGTATTTTGCAGTTCTAAGGGCTGCTGAATCAGAAGGATATCTCAGGTACTGGTTTCCGTGGTTCTCTCCAGTCGCAAGTGGCGGGCCTAAAGGATGTGTATGTTGTTTGTTACAATAACTGTTTTTTAAGGGTATCAGAGAAATAATTATTTTGGAGTTATCTGGCTTTGTGTGTTTTCAGGAATAGTTGAAAACGTAAGTTATTTCTAAACACAGTAATATATGGATGGCACATGCTGTTAAGGGATGGTAATTTTAATTTCTTCATCTTCCAAGTTAACTGGTTAGACAAAGTTTTATTTACTAGCCTATCGAAACCTATTTTTGTATTTGGGTGTAACTACAGATATAAATACTAATAAATAAACTGGTTATGGAACGAGCTTATTGTTTTGCACCACTTTCTCTGGAGAATCCCTCTCTGCTCGTTCCCTGATACGTGGACAGACATCTTCCATCTGGACAGTGGCAGGTACCAGACTGGGCTGTGCACTCCAGTCTCCCACAGCCTGCCCAGGGCAGTGCAGTTTACGTGCCCTGCATAGCCAGGGAATCCTGCTGGTGTGCAGCAAGGTTGTTTCCTCAGTGAATCTCCATTCCGTTTGGATTTTTTTCCCTTTTCCTTTCTATGTGTATCTTGATAATTTCATATGCAGGTTTTGAAGTCAAAAGACTACTTTCCGCTCCATTTTCTATGTAATGTTGCTGAAATAATTGTTCAGAATTTTTCATAAAAGACAGAATTATGATACCATCTTGACTCAGAAGAGGCTGCAGAGTAAATATTATCTAGCAGAGTGGCTATAATTGGGTGAAATCCATGCTGAATAAAAACAACAAAAGATTTATTGAATTGAAGAGGCAGGAAGATTTACAATGTTAAGATCCTGTTATGTGTGTAGGAGTATCCCTGGTTTTCTGTTAATTATATATTTCTATTAACTCCAGTAGGCTACAACTTCAGTAGCCTAGTAAAGACACCATCTTAAAACTATCAGCCTACCTGTTTGGCTTTCAGAAATAAGAAAACTATGAAATTAAAATGCCCAGATTTTATTATTCCTCGTAAAGTATTTTCTTACCAAAAAGCCCATTACTTGATACATTTCCGTTCTCTCTATATAATCTTTTGTATTATAGCATTACCTACTTGGGAGACTGCCTCTTACACCTCTGTGGAGCATTTGAGATAGCAATATTTCACATAAATGCTGTGATGTGTTTTCAGTTTTAAATGCGCCTTATCAAGTCTGTAATTTAACACAAATCATGTATTTATCCTGAAGAAATTATTTGTTGCTCCTGAAAAAAGCCTTCCAAGTGCAGACTGTCACCTTGCTGGATTCTCCTTTGAGTCTCTCTTTCCTTTTCTTTTTTTTTATGAGCTAACACCCACCCACTAGTACTTCTAGCATTTCTGGGATTGCAGGCACCAAGGTACCTGTATATCTTGACCTCACGGATTTTAGCAGACTAAAATTAAAGTTTTCATGTTTGTTACTTGTGCTCTTCCTGCATGTCCCACCTATGTGAGTGGCCCTGCAGAGATGAGGGTCCCCGTAGCCCCATTCCCACAGAGCCCTGCTGTATCTCCTGCTGCACAGCCTGATCCCCGCTCGCTGTCTTTGCCTTCAAAAGGAAACCCAATCCCTCCTGCTTGTCCACGTAGCACTTGTCCAGATGTCTGGGGTCACACCTTGCAAGAAATCAAAAGAGGCCCTGAGTCCACAGAAATATTCGTGTTAGTTCCAATTTATCTTTACCCTTCTTTTGAGGGCTAAGTTTTTTATTTTGGGTCAAAGCATGGCTTATCTTGCCAGCTTCATTAACACTCTTGAGAATGCCAGGTGCTAAAGAGCTCTATTTTTGCTGCACAGATCAAGTGTGTCTAGTTTCTTGTGGCCCATTTTTACATATTTCTTCATTCTACAACTAGGAAAAACTGTGAAGGGAACAAAGAGATTGTGAATAGCCAGAGAAAACTGCTATGGTATTATTACAGGAAAATAAAGGAGAGGATGTATCTGTGAGTTTCCATTTCTGAGAGGGCACGGAATTAAAATTAAAGGCAGGAAACGATGCATGTAAGCCCAAATAAAATAAAAAGTGGAATAGTACATTTTGTTGGCTGTATTTCATCAGTCAATTTACTATTTCTAGATAATTCTTTGAAAAATGCTTTTAGGTTTTTGAATAAAGGATTCTCCAGTACCAATGGCTCAGAAATTTTCTTCCTTATCCACGGGTATTCCAGGGCATTCTTACTTAGCATTCAGTAGTAAGCAGTTATCTGCAGAAAGCGAGGAGATGCTGAGGAACCTGATGGCTCTTTCTCCCCAGAGGAATCATCGAATCATTAAGGTTCGAAAAGACCTCTAAGATCATGAAGTCCAACGTAAGGAGGAGGCATACGATCTGCTGGGAGTGTGTGCTTAAACCCAGTGGTCCCCTGTCTTAAAAATGGACAACTGGCTGGGCTGCAGGGAGCTTGGAGGGAGGAAAGGAGATGCTCTGTTGCTTTGTGCAGAAGCCACCAGCCAACACAGGGACTCTGACAGTGTCCTGGCCATAGAGGGCAAGGACTGGGATCTTGCTCTGTGATAGTTGATGGTACAGTTTGATATTCATGGGGTGAAACCCAGAAAAATAGCAGAGAATCACTTGTGATGACTTGCAGTGTAGCAGGAAGGGAAGAGAAAGTTCCTAAGACTAAGACCCAAACCATTGCAGTCCTCCCCATAGATCCTTTGGACTTTTGGACACTCTTCTTGTCCCCTAAACTCTCTCTAGTTGATCCATATGCAATACTGTGGTTAAGTACCAGGAACTGAGTGCCTAAGACTGGGCTCTCTATGCATCTTAGTGCTGTGTTTGCTTTTCTCTACAGTACTGTGACTCCAGGTATATCAATGTTTCTTGAAGGCAATCCCAGAAGTTTTCTGGACGTGCTCAGATCCAGCAACTGTGAAACGTCTTAAACTGAAAGGCACAGAGCTAAGCTTTGTGTTGAACCGTGTTTAACATCAGAAATCCTCCGAGCAAGCGGGTTGTTAGTGTAGCTTGCTG
The DNA here is from genome assembly GCA_013400875.1 of Anhinga rufa. NCBI lineage: Eukaryota > Metazoa > Chordata > Aves > Suliformes > Anhingidae > Anhinga > Anhinga rufa. The sequence goes on from VZTV01050330.1 coordinate 6,358, forward strand.
CTGTACTAATGTATTGATACAGCGTCGGTCTGGCTTGAGGAATGGTCAGAGTGAGCTCATTTGTCAGCCCCAGCAGCACACAGTCGGTCTGTGATCTGCTGTAACATCCAGAGCCGTTTCTTCAGCACCGCTACCAAGCACTCATGTCCCGTATTGGATTTGTCTAACTGCTAATTCCACCCCAAATAAGGATTTTATAGTTTTTTCAGCTGATCGCATCTGGCCTGTTTCAGATCACTTTTCCATTTAATTGTGATTGCTTTCCTGTTTCTTTCCTTCATTGTCACCTTTCCTCATTTTTCTTTCACTTTTGTCAGCGCCAGCTTTTCTGTTCTGTGTTGTACCTCTGTGCTCTCCCAGTTCTTGACCTTGGTTATTCAACTTCTATTCCCTTATATGATACAAGTTCCCTGTGTCTGAGGCAGTTGCTAAGATTTCTGCATGTTGACTTGTCCTTTCCCTCGGCAATTTTGTATGAGACAGTAAGATTATTGGGATAAGGAAAATACTTTCTTTGCCCCTTCTCCCCAAGGAGAGCAAGGCTGACTTTCAGCCCTGTGCAGGATAATCTTGGGCACCTTTTCAGAGCCTGACTGATACAAAGCTAAAACTCTCTCTCGCTTGTGCAGCAGTTGCATTGAATGGCAGTAAATTTTGAAACTGATATATGAGATACTTGAGCTTCAGGTATTGTGAGTATCGTGGTGTCTTGTATACTGCTGCGTCGCAAGTGCCGGCAGATCTGGCCTTGGTTTATGATAGCATTGGGCTGCTAGCAATGGATTAATAGTTTAACCTGCCTCCAAGACAAGATGACATTAGGACAAATAAGAAATTACAAGCACTTGTAAAATATGTTGTTGGTCTAAGATTGGATCCATGAACTTCCATGCTTTTCAAGTTCTGCGACATTTGGTTTGGAGTTTAGGAATTAAAAATAGCTAAAAGCGATCCCAGGAGTCTACTGCCATTCCTCCTTTCTAATCTCTACTTAGGACAGAGTATTTTTTTTTTCTCTCGACCCATTAGCATAACAATGTTTATTCAGACGGCTTCATAAGCAACGGATGCACATTCTTACATGTGAAGTTAACTGAGAGAGGCAAAAAATGTAGTAACTAATCTGACATTGTTTATTTCAACTAAGCGACAGCAAGCTTACATTAGCTTATATTAGATTCCTAATACAGAAAATGCCTTGGATTTTTAACACTGCATTTTCCTCCTTGTGGTAAATAATGCCGTCATCTTTTTGTTTTGCTTTGACTTTTTTATTGCTACCTTGGTTGTGCGCAGTGGGAGAACATACGTTTTCTGATGATGGTTGGATGGAGAAGAGTTTCCCTTTCATCGTCTTTATTGACTAAAGCATGGAGCCAGTCTAACTCCGAAGCTGGTGGAGGTTTCTCTTCACATGCCTCCACTGAAGGATATATATGTATATATTTATTTTTTTTAGGTAAGAGAAGATCTAGTTGAGTCAAAATCCCTGTGGGTTGACAGTGCTTCTCGTCCTTCTGTGGAGCACAGGTTATTATCGTAGAAAGCACATTTCAAAAGTTATTTACTGGCAGAAATTTTATGTCATTAAGCATAAATTTTGGCATGTCCAGATGTTTGGAGGGAGTAGTACTTAGTAAGAACTTTTGGTCGTATGGTGGACATAATTATAGGATATTCCCAAACAGAATTTGGGATTTGTTCATTGATTCTTATTTCTAAAGAAACAGTTAATGGAATTATCCAAAAGATAGTTTAGGGTTTCCCTTTTTTTAACCAATCTGCCTCTTCTTTGCTGCACATAATTGGAAGTTAAAAGAATGGAGCACCTGTTAGGAAGTCTGGCTGTTGCCAGTGGTTCAGAGAACAGGGTCCCTGCACGGGGTGATGCTCTGGTCGATAAGGCGACGGCGCTTTGTTTTGGATGCTGTGGTACAGCATCCTGCGGGCTGGAAGTGACCGCCGCACCTGCCCCGGGGGTGCCCCGGAATTACTGTGCCCTGCGTACTTTCCTCTTTGCAAAACAGTTAGTGCTTCTGTTTTCCACCCATGGCTAGGTCTAAATAATCAGTTGCAGTTTATTCTGTGCCTGCTGATGAGGGAAATAGTTCAACTGATGGGGGGAGTTTTTCTGGTATCTAAACTCTGTTATGCAAGTGACAAATCACGTTCTGCATTAAAGAAGTGTAAATCTGGATAAAATCCACATAAATTATTACAGATTTAGGCTAGAGCCTTGTCTTAGGCTGTGTTCGGGTTTCCTCTTGGAGAAGCAAAAAGACAAGATCTGTTAGGTCTGTTTCTGGCAGCTGGTGGACTGTGTCCTATGCAATCTGAAAAATATCTATGCAGATTAAAAAAATCTGCTTCTCTTCTGATTTGCATCTTCTGTCTAAGTGAAAAAATGGAGTAAGTTGGGAGTAAGGAGTTGTTTAAAACCAAAGATTCCCCATTTAGTTATATTTAGTATTTGGTAACGGCATGTTCTTGACATATGAAGATAAAACTGTAATGTACTTGTGATATCCAAATGTTTGTACTGATCCTGCGCTATATGCAAATTAAAATCTAAAATTATTTGATTAATACTGGGTTCATGTACAATAGCAGTTATGGTGGTTTCTGAAACAGTAAGTTACAACGACATAAGCTTTGTATCTAGCTTTTATAGATTACACCAGCATATGGCTTAGACACTTTTTTACCATCCCTAACACAACAGGCTCTAATTTTAGAGTGTCCTTTACTGGCTGCAGCTAAATTGTTTTTGTCATATACTTCTTTTTTTGAGAAAAGTAAAGGGTTGTTTTTGTTTGCAGTGTTTTAATAATCATGCTCAAGTCCATTAAGCTTTATGGAAACTAGAAGGAAATAGGAAAACAATGAGTCATTAAAATACATGTTGTGGAGGATTAAATTCTCTATTCTGGTTGAACTGCTTCCAGGCAGTGAGGAAAAGTCAGCCAAGTATCATAGCGTGTTAAAGAAGACCTAGAATTTTGGCAAGTTTTTTCTGTTGGTTTTTTTTTTTCTTGGTAAATACTCCTAAAATTTGACTTTGAGAATTCCAAAGTCATCTCTGCTACATGAGAGGTGCCTGTAAGGGGTTGGGTAAGCAGGGCATGATGATAATGGGGGGCACTAGTGTAGTATTTAGTCATTTGACTGTCAGTGGGCAGCAGTGGTAAACTAAGGTGTATTTTTTAACTCATATGTGAGTCCTTGTCACCTGAGATCAGCGTTTTACTAAGTTGTTACGGTGAGCAGAGCTATTTAAAGAGGTGAAATGTTCAAGTCCAGAATTTGTTTCATGGGATGTCAGGCTAGTACACAGATACTCATTAAAGATCATTATCAAATAAATAGCAGTCTACGCCTTAGCTTCCTTACACAGATCTGTACACGTAGAATTACAAGAAATGGATTTTAGTCGTAACAATTCACATATATACTCTGACCATTTCTATTTCATGATAGAGCCATTACATTTATATTAATCTCATAAAAGCTACAGGGTGTCCTTTTCAAATAGCTTTCATATTTCTGTAGTAAATAACATTTTCTGGGTCGCTTACTTCTGATGTAGCAAGATGAGAACACACACAGTCAAGATTTACACATGTATAAAATAAAGCCATTAGGGCCTACCTTTTTTTCTCCTGCATGGACCCAAAAGAAGCTTGAAATCAAAATCAGATCTCTATGTTTAACGATACTCAAGATTTTATCTTTTAACACATAGTTTGTATGTGAAGAGAAATGCCAGTTCTGAAGTATTCAGCAAAATATTTGGGTACATATTTCATCTCCTTTTTCCAGAATGCTACTGCTTTGTATCTTGGATCAGCGGTAGAAGCATAGGAGATCTCAATTATTCAACCTAAATGAGTAATCGGTTTAATTAAGGATCTTGAGTATGTATGTACAATGTGCTAGTGATATAAAATAACTTATTGTAAAAGATTTTTTTTTAAATTTCAGTTGATGTTAAATTTAGGGGTTATTTTTGGCAAAGAAATGCCTCCAAACAGTCTGTAGAAAACTTGATATAGCTTTATAGTGAAAGCATTATGTTTGAAGTACCTAGGATCCTGAGAATCAGAGGTTAACATTCTTTCAGGATATGTTTGTGATTGCTCTTCCTAGGGAAAGTATAGATCTCTCTGTGGAAAACTTCAAGAAGGCACCATGAAAGTAGAGTTTTCGTCTGGATTATATGAGCATTAAAAATGTCTTGGTGATTTCTGTAAATCGAGAGCCTAACCCTACTCCTGTGCCCTTGACTAAGTGGTGTGTTGCCACGACACAACCTCTCCAATACTGTGTAGGTGTCACGCGGCAAATGTTACTCCAGCTGATCTAAAAGAGCAAATTTAACTGCAAATCCATGAAGGGAAATACAATTGAACTAGAGGAAAATGCGCTGCTAGTGCAGGGTTTTATGTCAGTAGTGTTTCCAACCATTTAAAAGGTGTGTGAATATCCTAAGATACTAACCAAATTCTTACTGAAACAATATTTCATCTTGAATTCTAGGTGGTTATTGGTCTGATTTTTCTTCTTCATCAACAGCATATTTTTCTCATTGTACCTGGAATATTTGACATTTAGGATTTTTTTTTTTTGTCTTAGGCTTTCTGACAGTCAAATACATATCTGAAAGGACTGCAAAAATGCATGACCTTAATGGATGTTTTTGCCACCTGGAGTGAGGCACATGTGATATTTTTATTCATTATTTTACACTGTCTAATTTTATGTTTATGATAAGAATGTTTTCTGTTGTAATTTGTCATTCTGTAATTTCATGAGATGAGGTCTAGGGTTGCCAGCAGAATTTTTGGGTTCAACTAACTGTTGAAATAAATAACGAGTTGATTAAATCTAGCCCTTTTTTTTTCGTCAAAAATGTCTTGTCTGAAAAATGAACATGAGCTACCGTTAGACTGAAAACTGTTTTGCTGTGTACAGTCTGTGGGGAAAAACCGCGCTGGCTAAATACAAACAGTATAATGAGTGTCCTTAAAACCAGAAGGGTTAAAGCTATTAAATTCTGATAATGAACATTAATGTGTGGAGTTTACAACCTCCTGAGTACGCATTGATGATAATAAATTCAGACACATGGAAATACTTCATAAAATAAGGTTTATGTAGATTTCATGGGAAATTTGTCCAGGCTAATTTGTATAAACTTGCAAAAATTATGCATGCCTCTACTGTTCACATTAGCTTGTAAGTAATGGTGTATAACTTCTTAATGGCTAACTGGGCTTTTAGTTTCTCACTGTGATTTAAAAATTAACTTATTGTTTCTGATCTTCATTTTTCCTGTTGTGTACTCCTAAATATAATAAAATAATTGTTATAAATCATGGTCTAAGGCAATTCCCATCGAATCTTACTATTGAAAATGAAGATGGTGACAGCAATAACTTCTTCCCTCACTGGAAAAATTTCTTAGATAACTTTAAGTTGTTTTTATGCTTGACTACTGTATGTCTCCAGTTTCATGGTCAGATGAAGAGCAAATATAATTGTAGTTAGTCCTACAGTAAGCACAGGCTTTTAATAATGAAAAAAAAAAATCTCAGACTTTCTCAGGTGTGTGCCAAAGAACCCACCTTCATTGACAGGGAGTGAGAACCTACTTGAATACAAATAAAGCAAGTTCCTTTTCAAAGCATGGGCACAGGTCAGTGCTTTTGCCATCACAACAGAAAGAGGCCAATTTTCAGGCTAAGTTGCACCAAACACCTGCAGCTGCTCGGGTTGGGGCCGTAATGATTTGTGTGGCTCCTGCAGGAGTCTTCAGGCTTGCAGTGTGGAGGAGTGTCGGGAGTTCAGAGCAGGTTGTGAATGATCCTCATTCTTAACTGCTTTCCCTTGATTTGCATTTGATTCTGAGCTGCTTAACCACTGGTAGTTTATTTCAATTTTCCTGGTGAATAATGCATGAGGGTATATAAGTGGATGTTCCTTGGCTGAGTGGGCTGCAGATGAAAAGTGTCAGCTCCTTTGCAGCATTAATGTGCATTTTTTTTCTCAGGTTAAAGCTGTAGAGAACCTAGATATGCTTTTTTTGGATAACTCCTACAAATGCCAAAATATTGGCAATGTTTGCTTTTTCTCCTCTTTTCCGTTTGAATACCTGTTATTACAATGAAAAAGTCAGTTGCCAATTTTCCATTACGAGCTTATTTTCCTTGGGACTCCCCTTCAAGATTTCAGTGTTCCATTGTTGTACCTGCTGCTTAAGCTTCCTGAAGACTATCAGGAACAGGGATTTTTTGGTTTTGGTTTTTTGTTTTTTTTTGCCACTAAGGTTAATTTGTTTTACCGACTCAGAACACTGATTCCTTCTTGCACCAACTTCTTACTCCTTAGTATGTGCCCATGGGTTAATTGGAGTATCCTTTCCTGCACAGGCAACCTTGAGGCACAGATACATGAAATTCTTGTGTATAATATGTGCAATGTTTCATATTGATTGATCTAAACACATTGAATGCTGTAATAATTGAAGGAACACTTAAACCCACCCATGATCCATGTTGTAGGAAAACCTCTTCAAATTTTTCCCTTATTAATTTACTAAGAGGCATTTGAGTATCTTAATGTACACTTGTTTCAGTCCCTGAGGCAGGCAGATCTTTTCTCCTTTTTCAGTTTAATAGAAAATATCCTTTTATATTCCAGAACGATAGAAAATGAAAGCACAACCATTGCTCTTGTTTGCTTGTGGTTAGGCTTATAATTATGGAGCATCTATTCAGGATCATAATTTGATCCTTAAAATATCAAAACTCTGAAACCTATGTCATGGGCCATTCTAAGCAAAATATTTGGCTGGAATAGTCAAATGTGAAAACTTCCAGGGAGGTATCTGACATATCGAATACTTTGGAGAATAGTGTTTGGTACAAGAGTCCTGTGGGAGTGTGGTTAGAAAGAACTTCCTAAATATGGAATCATGCTACTGAACAAAACAGTCTTATAAGATGCAACTCTTCCCAACTCCCCAAACGTAACGATATTCCTTGAATTTACAGACATCCAGACATGAACTGTAGATAAGTATATTGCAAAATAATGCTTTTAAACTAAACTTAGACTGACATTTCATAAGATAAAAGACTGAAAGCGTGAGAAATTGTAGAGGTATAGTGAACAAGGCACAGAGTGGTGCAAATGTTTTAAAAGCATGGATTAATATATGGAAGTATATTAATATATTATTAATTAATATGATTAATATTAATATATGTTAAGAAAAAGCATAGACTAATATATGGGAATGTTTTAAAAGATATGGATTAATAGCTATGAGAACAGAATTCCATAAATATTCAAAACAGTCCTATGAGTATTTTGTGGACTTTTTATAGTATTTGATGTAGAGACACTGAAATTGCAGAGAAAATATTTAGCAGAAATGCACATTCTTAGAAGGGTTAGTTTTTTACTAGTATTGGGTTGTACAATATGAATTCTCAAAATATAACCAAATAGAAGAAAGAGAAAAAACCATTTTGAGACGATGCGATTTAAGTTCGAAATAATTACAAAACGTGCTGTGAAAGCTGTTTTCCAGAAAGATGAATGATCTTTGTGTGATGGTGATTCTGTGATTCCAGTGCTGCCGGGGCAGGGAGGGGGGTATTGTCGGTGTCTTGTCCACCACTGCAGAAGCTGGCCCCTGACTTTCACACGTGTAATTCCAAACACTGCAGTTAAAGCAGTCTTTCTCGTTGTTCCAGGTGTATCGCACAAATATTCCAGTCTTCCAAACCCTGTGTCGCCTTCCTCTGCTACCCTTAATCACATTTAACATTCTTCATTACCTTCCATTACCTCATTTTCATTTCNNNCTCATTTTCATTTCCTCGTCTCCTGTGCAAAGTGGCAGGGTCAGCAGAGTAGGAGAAACTAAGAGAAACTAGAGTTTGCTTCCTCATCTCCTCTCGATGTTTATTTTGCTCAGTTTTCCATTTTCAAATCATGCCATCAGAAGAGCTTCGCTTACATATACTTCTGCTTTCAAGTTTTCCCCTTAAAATCAAATTCTGACACCTAACTTCTTTTTGATGTTGCCTTCGTTCCTTGCCCTTCTTAAAGGATCCTGCTTCCCATATCCAAGTAGAAGTCCCTGGAATCTGTTGCTGGCAGGTAAGGGTTAAACCATGGTAATTTCTCTGTTTGGGGGTAGCGGTAGAAAGGTCTGATTTGGTGCTCTTATTCCTGGTGAAGGAAAATCAATGAAACACACAGGTATTTTAGGAGTGTAGCTTTCCCATAAGGAAAGGCTTCACAGACCGTTACTCTGTTGTCTTGAGCTTGTTTAAGTCAGTGGTAGATAAAGAGGGTCTCTGTTAAAGATTTTGGGCTCCAAATGACTCTGAACTCCACATGTGGGCCTCAGAACATTGAAAAAATGGATGGAATAGCGAAAGTGTTTTTAGTGTAAGTTGCTATTCATTGTGACTAATAGAATAATCTCTTCTTAATATGTTCTATATTATGCCCATATATATGAAATCATACATACAGTATGTCAAACAGAATGCTGGGGGGTGTATTTGCTTGAGAAGTTTGAGAAAAACACTTATTTTAAGAGTGGTGTTACTGTAAGGAGTGCTGGGTATTTATATTGGCAGTTCTGCACCTCATCTTGGAGTCTTCTTGCAGCTGACTTTTCAGCAAGGATTCTGTGTACAGGTAGCCTACTCTGCACGCTCCTACCTCCCTTTTTCCTGGGAAAGCCAGTAAATGTGCAGCAGAAAAAGGACAGCTTTGGTTAGAAAACTTCTGCATAAAAAATAAATGTTTCATGGTATGGACCAAATTAGCAATTTAAAAATGTAAGCTGTCAGAATAAGGGATCGAAGGAGAGTGTAATATGCATTAAGATTTTTTTTTTAAATGATACAGCTACAGATTAAGATACTCATTGCAGTACATGGGGTAGTCCCCCATGAATAGTTCTCAGTGTGCCTGTCTTCCATCCACTATAGAGAGTCATTCATTTAATTTTAGTGCACTGTGGTTTTGGTGAAAAACATTTTAAACATTGATTTTAATTAAAATTGATTTAAATATTTTTCATGTGTAATAAATAGGTTACTAATTATGTATAAATATTTATATGAACACAGATGGGATTTTTATAGTTTCTTTTAGGAGAATGGTTATTGCTTAACATATACTGATGTTACATTGTGTTAGTATATTGGTATTTCAATGTGGTTTACAATTCAGTTTTTAATAGGAAGACTCCAAATTTCATTGAACAATATAGGCTGGAATTTTCTTAAGTATTGAAAAAATAGCGCCTTAATTTTTATTCAAAGCCAACAGAATTTGGGCACAGAGGTCCTTTGGAATTGAGACAATGGCCTCGATGCTGCCCTGAGATCGTGTCTGCACGAGCCATGCAGAATTTTAGGGACTCTGCAAAGTAGGGGAATAGTTGTAGAAAATACGAGCTCAGATTTACCGTATTTATTAATGTAAAATGTTTTTCAAGAACAGTTTAGACAAGGAAAGCTTACATAAAGAGTTCTTGTAGTATGCCTACAGCCAGCCCGCTTGTCTGTGGACGTGTGTACATACAGCTGGGTATATGCGTATCCATTTTTTATGGTGCAGGGAGCGACAGAAGCCATTTTAGAGTAATTAACTTCTCAAAACTTGAAATAAAATGCTTCAAATACTTTAACAAAAGAACAACAAATATTAGATTTTTCAGTGTATTATCAGAAGTATAAAGGAAGTGTTAAACATACTTTTTCAGGTGCATTTGCTTGTACTCCTCTGTCACTTCAACTGTACTTCATCTCTTTGTGGATCTGAGTTTCAGAAATGAGTGTGACTAATAGTTTGATGCCAGATTGATTTTTCAGAACTTAAATATGTTGTTAAATACACATTGGAGCAACAAAAGCCACATTCACAGGTTGCTAAAAACCAAATAAACTTATTTTAAAATCAGTAGGGATGAATAAGCCAATACTTTTTCCATCGTGAGTGTAAGGCATAATTCAGATGGCTTTTTTTCTTAAATGCTTGCACACTATGCTTTGGAGAAATAAATCATACGAGATAGACTTTGTATTAGAGCAGAATTTGCTTCTCTGTGGTGGAGAAAGTTTGAAGAGAGGTCAGTTAAAATCCCGGTGAGAGACATTCCGTTACAGTAAGTTTCATTACTATCAGTTCTCACTGTTACGTCTCAAAGGAAAAAAAAAATTACTCACTGTGTGGTTACACGTTACTATAAGAAATTGTTGGGATGTAGTTTCTGTTAGATTGGCCTTTACGAAGACCGAGAGAGCCTGGTAACTGCAATATTGATAGGGTTGACAGCTTTTAAGCTTGCCTATGCAGCATTGGCCCACTTAGAGCTGTTAGAAATTTCCAGTGAAACTCTTGGTTTTGGAGGAGAGTTCACTGTCAGTGAAGTCAAAATTTTGATGAAAATGTTTCGGTTTGGTGAACCTTTGAAATATTGTGCAGCGGCTACTCCGCTCTTTGTCCAATGTAGGAAGTTGTTATCTGTGCCTGGGGACTTGACAGCGAACCTCCAATCTCCCGCCATCATTTGCTGCGAGTTCCCCTTAGTACTCCCTTCTCCAGTCAGGTATCTTCAGTGCATTTTATGTTAGTTCAGCCAAAGTGGTGGCGTGCTGCGCTGTAATATGTCTTAAGCCTTTCCCCTGAGCCCTAGCTAAAATATTGGAAGTTTTCAATGCAGTTTCATTAGGTTTTTTTTTCTTGGTTTAAAGTTATAATGTAGTGGCTTTGGAGATTTTTTAATATTTTTATTCAAACTGTGGTATGACTAGGATTACAGGTTGTCAGAATGAAATCGTGCTGCATTTTCTACCATGGTTACAGCCTTTGTAATGAAATATATAGGTGTACCGTGTTCTGTTTTTATTAGAAGTTGGAAATTATCTCGAGGACTGCTTAGTTCTGCTTAGTTTAATGTTCTTGTCAGAATCTGCCGTGACAATTGCTTAACGAGGAATTAAAATCTCACGGGTTCCTAATTCTGCTCCATCTTTACCTGATAAAATGTTCATAAACACACAGTATGGGGCATCATCTTATGCCTGTAAAAAAGGCACTGAGAGCTGATCTAATTCTTAAAACTATGAAGGTGCAATTGAAGAGGAATTTATACAAAGTATTTTTCGAATTTATACAAAGTATCGAATACTAAAATGCCCCTGTGGGTCACAAAACCAATAAGCAAAACTACAAGTCCTGCCTGCTTCCACTAACTGATATCTCTTTAGCAGCTTTGAGCTGATGCAGGCTCGACTTAACTGACTGTTTAGCAGCTCCCTAAGCCCAGCAAGCTCTTACATCAGTGCCCCCTGTTTCAGGAGGCACAGCGTGAGCAGAAGCGTGGCTGAACTGTCCCCGTCATCCAGGCATCCTTGGCTGATTGAACGAGAAGCCCCGTTGGGGAGCTCTGGTTTGATTAGTGCAGCTCTGAGTCAGCCCCAAAGCGAAGCAGCACAAACCTTGCCTTAAGCTGATTTGGTACATTTTTTTTTCGGTGCTCATATGACAAAAATCTTAATAAATTAAGGAAGAAGGATGAGCCTTTCAGAAGCTAATGAAGGCATAGTTTCATAACTAAGCATTTGAGCAACTTGGACCACTAAGGCTGGGTAGTCACAAATCCTATGCAGTTATTGAAAGCAAGTGACAACTTTCCAGTAACGGCTTCGAAGCTGTTAGCTGCCTCCTGTATTTTCAGAGGCTTCTCACTATGTATGAGGAAGGTTACACCAGGACACATCTTCTGATATCATATGACATTATGCAGTGCACCCATCACATTGCATCATCATTGAAATAAACGCTGTTCAGATCATGTCTTGTCCTTACATTAAAGCTTAATGACAAAAAATTGAAATTGTACAAAGAGAACGAATGGATGCCTACTAGTCTTCTGTCTGTGTTTGGTTTCAAAAGCTAGGGTGGATAGAGATGGAAACATTTCATCTTTCCTGAAATCAGCAATCCTAATGAACAGTTATGAAAATTCAAAGCTTCGCTCTTTGTAACCTCCTCGGTGTTTTATTTTTCAAAACTTAGCTGGAGAAATTGGATTTGCTATAGATCTGGTGTAGTACAACAGCTAGTTGAATCTTATTTTCTAGCTTACTATCCTCCCGCAGAGTTTTGTGTGGGTGTTTGCATCCTGTTTAGCCTTCCATATCTCAAGCATTTCCAGTTTCCTCTGGGAGAGTTTTTCACCTCCCAGTGCTCCTTGTTGTCAAAATTTAAATCAGGAACATTTCGATGTCATGAAATGGCATGGCAGGACTGCCAAATTAAAAAAAAAAATTGGAATTCTTCTTTCATGATAGTCCTTTTATGCTTGAGTGGAGACAACACTCAGGTCAGCAGCCAAGCTCTCACATGATTACAGTAAGTCGTAGCATAGTATGAAGTCTGCTTCTCTGGCTTTTTTTTTTTGCCATTATTTTGGTGGCGTACTACTACACTGTGCACTCTTCTCTTCACATTTGCTTCTGTGTAATGCCTGTAGGGAACTTCGGCCCTGACTTGCACAGTAAAATAGCGTCAGTAAATTATTTAAAATAGGTATAGTCACTTTAGTGTGATTTAATAATTAACAAACCCTTTTAAGAAAAAGCCAGCTCTGCAGAGACCTGTGGTAAAGTGCTGAGAACTCTCCTTTGAGAACTAGTGGCTCTGGCCAGCGACCCTGAAGTTTTTGGATTACCTTGAAATTGTCAGCTGGGACAGTTACAGGAAGATCCTCTCATCTCTCTTCTTTCCATTGCTCTCTTTTAGATCATTGTTTTATAATATAAATGCATCTAATAACTTGAATCTGTTACTTTAAATAAGCAATATTTTATTAACAAATCCAGGCTTTTTATATAAAATGTGACATGCTCTCTTTCTGTGTACATGCACACGTATATACAGTTAGAAAAACCTATGGCTGGCATTTTATTTTCCATATAAATAGCTATAAATCTCTGCGAAGCCCAGCGTAAATTGTGATGTTACCTTTAGATTGCAAACAGCTTCATTTAGGAAACCACGCAGAGAAAGGTATTGCCTAAGGATATAAAAATATTTTATTTCCAATGGCTTTTCACAGATAGATGCTACTGGACAGAATTAGAATATTCAAATCACAGTGAGCGAAAATGTTGATTTTTCTCAGATATATTTTTGAAAGATTTTTCTTAGTGTAGATCTAGATACTTCCAAGAAAAATAAAGAAGAAGGTATTTTTCCGTAGGGTACAATTTAATTGTTTT
>VZTV01050337.1:222-26126 GCA_013400875.1 Anhinga rufa
CGCTGCACGGCCCCGGGATGCTCAGCCCGCGCCGGTTGGGGATGCACACCCCGGGGATGCACACCCCACACCCTGACACACCGCCGGACGCTGCACGGCTCACACACCGAACACACCCCGACTTCTCTTCGCCCGCTCAGCCCTTGCCGGGACGGCACCCCCAGCCCCCCAGGACGCGCCGGCTCTCGGTGCCCCCCAGCAGCCAGCGTCGGGGCTGGGCACCGTGCCTGTCCGAGGGTCACGCCACAGCCTCGCTCAGCAAGAACAGTGGCAGGCATTTCTACTGCCTCAGCCACGTTTTTATTTTTAATTTTATTTTATTTTATTTTTTATAAAACCACTTTCCAGCTCCTCTGAATTATAGATGAAATACTCAGCTTTATTGTCACGGTGATTTTAGTGGCTGGCTCCTCTCCTCCCAGTACAGTGAGACCAGTACGTGGCCTGACACGGCCTGACTTGCTCTGGCTCAGCCTGCTCCTCCTCCTCCTCCCGGCCACCTCCAGCCCTGCACAGCCCTTGCCAGGGGACATCCAGCCCCTCAGCCAAGCGTGGTGAGAGGCACCGGCCCCAGTTCTCCATCAGCTCATGGTCTCCTGGAGCAGAACAGTCTCCCAGGGTCGCCCCAGGCTCCGTCGGTGCCCGTCACCCCGGACGGGCCATCTCCGGTGCACGCCATCACGACGGAGGGACCTCGGGAGCCGCTGCCGGTCCCTCACCACTCCGGCAGGTCTGCCACCGAAGGCAAAGAAAAGGCATGAATTATTTATAATCTCTTTCAATCAAATAAATGCTTAGGTGCTTGAGTTAATTTCCCGGATCCTGAAAATCCAAAGTGTAGACTTTTAATAAGGCAAATTAAGTGCTTTATATATTACACTGATTAAAGCTCCGTGTCAATCTATCTATCACACGCTGAATTGAAGGGGCCGGAAAACAACCAGGTCCCTGGCAGCCGCGCTCCCCTCGGGCAGGCAGCGGTGGGCTCCCCTGCCCGCCCCGCCAGCCTCACGCAGGGATGCTCCCTGCGCGGAAACACCTAAAACTGGTCAAAAAAAAAAAAAAAAAGAAAAAAAGAAAATACCAGTTGCTAGCATTTTTTTTTTTTTCCAGGTGTTTAACGTCGGACCAAGGAAGGGCACAGGGCATGGCAGATCTTGCCGTGGCCTGGGACCTGCCGGCTGGCACGGGCAGGGGTTTAGGAGGCAGCAGGGTGCGCTGAGGGCTGGGCGATGCTCCTTAGCCCGCAGCTCCCCATCCTTTCCCGGCTCTGTTCCTACAGCAGCGAGGGATGATCCCCATCCACACCCGGGCTGGGATCCCCGTCTCCAGACCCTGGGCAGCCCAGGCACGGCCGGGAGCATCCAGCAGTGCCGCCGGCTCGGTTAGCTGGAGCGATGGGGACTCCTGACGGCGCAGTGCCATTCACTAGGAATCAATTGCTTAAGCATGTGTTATTATTAATTAGTGCTCATTATGGTGGTTATTTATTATTAATCAGCGTTAACACATTCCTCTCCCCTCGCCGTCCTTCGAGCCCGACTCCCTGCTGCAATCCCCGCTCCTTCCAGCCGCCTCCACCACTATTTTTCTCTATTAACCAAAGAAATGGAAACACCTTCTGGACTTCACTTAAAGATCCTATGGGTCTAACGAGATTTGTACCGTGCCAGCCAGGCTAACGAGGGAGCCGCTGCGAATGGCGCTAATCGAATTTCACAGAGGCAGCAGCACCGGCTGGGTGAAGCGCCGGGGGTTTTGCTGCCGGAGGAAAATGCTCCCGGCTTCCCCTGCCTGCCCCCGTCTGCGTGGCCAGGGTTTTAGGGTGGAAAAGGGGACGTGTCCTGGAATATCAAGTCCAGGTAAGGAGGATGCAGAGGCTGGAAAAGCCCTTGGCGGGGCTCAGCGGAGGAGCTGGGCTGAGAAAACAAAATCGATGGCAGAGAGGGGAGGAAGAGATTACAGCGCAAAGCCCCAGGCAAACGGGGAGCGCTTTAATCTGATTAGGGAGTTATTGTCATTATTGTATTATGCTGATTATAAATCATTTAGGAGCACAGCTAATCAAAACAGAGATTTGTTCAGAGCTTTAAGGGTCGCTACCTCCAGCAAACACCCCTGCCCCTCTCCCCTGCCACCCTCCGGGGGAGGAGGCAGAGCTGCACCCCGGGGCGCGGGGCATGGACCAGGGATGCAGCCCAGGGGAGAAAGCAGGGAGGATCCCAGGGGAAGGCTGGGCTGGCAAGGCTGGAGGGGCAGAGCGAGGCAAGAGGGGTACCGGCATCTCCAGGATGGAGAGGATGGGGAAATAAGGAAGGAGCGAGCTCGTTGAGCAGTCGGGGTGAGGATGCTGCCCATGGCCAGGAGACGATGCTCCTGGGGCCGGGCATACCGGGACCATTTTTCCCCCCTGCTCTGCCCACCTTGTCAAAGCAGCTCCTTTTTTCATTACTGTCTCCTCGGATTAGAGATGTGCTCGTTTTGCAGCGCGCTCGCCGCTCGGCGGCCGAATCCCAGGCGCCACGGTGCAGCTGCAAACTGCATTAGCGTCTCGCCAAGGAGGCCCTAATACTATTAGGAGGGAGGCATTATAGGTGCTAAATGACAAGCCCCTAATCAGCCCCGGGATTTATGTCAATCACGTTCCCAGCGCAGGGCGGAGCAGGGCCCTTCATTCAGAAAAATTGCCTAATTGGGAGGGTCTGGATTCCTTTCTCCTGTCTTGTTTCTGGAGCTCTGGGGCTCCCGGCTGCCTTCGCAGGATGGGGAATAAATGAAGCTGATGACAAGGTGCAGGGTGAGGAATAGGAAGGTGGTGTCTGTGGCCACAGGCTGGAGCTACGGCTAACCCCTAACTCCATCCAGCCTGCTTTTTCTTTCCTTTTCAGTGGCTCGAGAAGTGCAGGACTGGTCATTGCTGGAATTTTGCAAGGATTGCATCAGTCCAGGCTCTGCTGGAGACTGCACGGGAAAATAGGTGGGGAAAAAGGAGGCTGTTTTTCCATTTGCCCACCCCTGCATGGGTGCCCTTAAAGAGCTGGGCTGCCTTCCTGCCCTTGGCTTCAGCAAAATTAATTGGCAATTACCAGAAGTCCATAAAAACCAGCCTTTCTTGGGGAAGGAAGCTGTAAAAGCCATGTGTCCACAGCCGTATTTCCTTCACCTCTGCATTGATCCCATGGCCTCTGCTGGCCGCGGCTCAGCTGCGGGGTGATGCGCTTGGCCCCCGCATCGATCCCGGGGACCTCGGCCAGCCCGCACCCCCTTACAGCCAGAGGCATCGCTGGCCCCCTGCTAGCGCTGGGTGCAAAATCCTGGGCTGGTGCCAGCCCGTAGCGAGTCGCTGGTCCTCCCTCTCCTTCCCACCCATCTGACAATATTTATAATGATGCTGCTGTGGGAACTCCNCAAGGGGCGCATCGCAGCGTCAGCAATCCTCCCAGCACCGAAACGCCCCAGGGCAGCGCACCGAGGGGTGCCAGGCTGGAGGCAGGGCTTGGGGAGCATCCTTCTGTGGGATGGAGAGATGCAGGAAGGCACGGCTGGACTCTCCTACCGGGACGCGCCGAAGCCAACGCGATGCCCCGTGAGGCTGGCGCTCCAGGGAGAGCGTGCGTGCAAAGCCCGGACCAAAGGAGCAGCCAAATTTGCTGCTTGGGCCTGGAGGAGATGAGGAGGGCTGGTGGCCAAGGGTGTGGGAAGGCAACTGCCTTCCAGAAAGGCAATTTGTTCCTGGTTTTGGTCCAGGGGATCGCCGTTCTTACAGGATGGCGATCTCTGCGGTGCTGGTGGTCTTGCTGGGCTGCGGAGGGTAACGGGAGCATAGGGAAGGGTTCCCACACCCCACCACGAGCCCAAAACTCCCTCCATGTCGTTTTCCAGCGCTGAATATTTCACAAAGGCTAAAATACCAATAAGCTGTATTACAGCAGCGCTGCAGGGAGCCCAGGAGAGCGTTTTAGCTCTTTGGATATTGCACGCTACTCCTGCGCTTTCATTATGGGAATCCCATTAAATGTATTGGCTGGACCCTAATGATGGCAAAAGGGGGGGACGTGGCCAGAGCCCCCGTTTCAGAGTCCTGTCCCCACCCGCTCACTCCCCTGCAGCCTCAGAGCTGTCATGGGGCATTTAAAAGCCTAGATTGAATCCAGAGATTTTTAAAAGCCCTCAGCTCCCATATGCCTCTGCTGCAGCGGATGCGTTTAGTACGTTCCCTTTGCCTTAATATGCACTGTTTGAACAAAAATAATGCTCTGTCTATTTTACAGAGCTCCTCCGCACGCAGATTTTGTCAGGACTGCAATATAAATATCCCCACCAGCCTCCCAACACCCACCTGCCCAGACTGATGCTTAAGCGAGAAAATGTAAAAATACACCCTCTGCGCTGATCTGCTGCTGGCGGCAACAATTAAACAGCAAACGAGGCTGCTAAAACCTGCCCTTCCCCGGCCGGGTCAGTGGCCGGGAAGGGCCTGTTCCCTCTGCGGGTGCTGCACGGGTTCGCCGAGGGGACCCCGGGGTCCCCACGCAGCCCCGGTGCTCGTGGGTTACCATCACCGTGGCACGGGGCACGTGTAGCCGGTCGGTGAAAGCCATTACCCGGCCAGCGCCACGCTGTCCCCTGCAGAACGGCCACCTTTCCCGGGGACTCATCTCATTAGAAAAGGAGCCAGGAAGCGGCTGAATTTCCACCCTGCTGCTCTCAGTTATCTCTGCGAAAGGGGAGCCAATTACCAGCAGCTGGTGAGAGCCTAAAATTATTATTAATTTCAAACAAAGCATATGCTTTGTGTTAACAATCCTCCGTGGTGTGGCAGAAGGGCCAATACCATCCAGATGGCTCAACGTGCAGCGGGAATGATTAATGCACGGCTCCGCCGCCTCGCCGGGAGGAGCGTGGGGATGGAGGGCAGGGGCCGTGCTGGGGTGCCCGCCGTGGGGTGAGCCGGCAGCGGGTCGCGAGCAGCACCAGCACGAAGAAAAACCCCTGTGCGCTTGAGCTAACGTCCTCCCGGTGTCCCCGCACGCAGGGCCAGGCGGCAGGGACGCTGGCAGCCCTGGAGAGCCGTGCGTCCGGCGGCAAGCTCCCCCAGAGATGAGATATATATATATATTAAGGAAGTATAAGCATATTAAGGACGGTTTAGTTCCCAGGCTGGTGAGAGACCTGCTGTCCTGACAGACGGAGGCGAAGCAGCTCCTGCTGCTCAGCCCCGTGGGATGCTAAAGGCTGGCACTCTCCCTGCCCAGCCTCAGCTCCCCGCACGCAGACTCCCTTTGCTGGATTTATGTCGGAGTAGAAGATGAATCATTTTCCTTTCTATCCCAGGCCTGGCCTGCACGTGGAGATGGATGGGAAGGCGTTTTCCAGCTCGGCTCGAGGGTTTGCAAAGGCTTGAGCCATCTGTGAGCACTTGGCACCCAGGACTGCAGAGCACGGGAGCACGTTAAGTGCTGCTTTGCTTCCTTAACTCGCCGTAGGAAATTACACTGATAAGTGTTAATGCAAAGTTCAGAGCAGCGTTTCCTCTTTGAAACACAGCAATTGCATCCGAAATAGCTGGTGTGAAAATAAAGAATGGTTTCTATTTTTACCGGGCAACAGGAGCCGGTGCCATGGATTGCCTTTGCACGGAGCTGCTGCTCGACTCCGCTGACCCTGGGTGAGCTCAGCCCAGCACCCTGCCCCGGGAGAGCACGGATGGGAGCAGATATTCAGGAGGAAAAAAAAAAAGGTGTTTTCACAGCAACAGGGCCTCATTTGGACACGGATCCTCCCCAGAGAGGTTCCTCCTTTGGGTCTGTCCGGCTTCAGCTTGCAGCAAGACCCAAGTCCTTGGGAAGAGCTGGTTTGCAAAGCTGTTCCCGTGGGTCCTCCTGCCTCGTGCTTTACTCTACCCTTTGGCAAGAGCAATAGATCGAGGCCCTCGGAGGGCTCCAGAGATCCCGCTGGATTAACACGATCCCGCATCCGCCAGCACAGAGCATCTCCTGCCTGAAGAGGGATAACAAGAGCTCGCGCTCAGTCCCCTGCCCGGAGGGACCCAGCAAGCCTTTGCCCTGGCAGGAGGGTGCCAGCACCGCTGCCTCAGCCCCCAGGGACCCCGGGAAGGGGGTGGCAGGAGCGGCAGAATGTCTTTAAATCACACGACTGGAATCGGGAGCGAAGCATCTCCAGGGGAGAGGGGTAAAAATAGCTGCTGCTCTGTGTCAGCGACAGGAGCACGGGAGGTGGAGCGGCCGGGGGTTTTATCGAGGGCAGGCTGCGAACACTCAGTTATAAATAGGAGTAATTACTTGAGTAGGGGCATGGCATTTAATGAGGGGTTGGGCTGACACCAGCACTGTGACTGCACGATGCTTCCCAGCGCGGGGTTGGAGGAGCGATTTCTACCACGGCCCAAAGCTTTACGGGAGCAAAGGAGCCCTGGGAAGGAGTGGGTGCCATCGCTGCGTGGCCCCGGGAGCACGGCCGTGCCTGGGAGGGCAGGAGCATCGCGGGGAGGAGGGCTGCTTCGTGCCAGGGCGGAGGTGGCGGCTGGGGAAGGAGAAACGCTCACGTCTTAATTACACTCT
This sequence comes from Anhinga rufa, assembly GCA_013400875.1. Taxonomy (NCBI): domain Eukaryota; kingdom Metazoa; phylum Chordata; class Aves; order Suliformes; family Anhingidae; genus Anhinga; species Anhinga rufa. The sequence continues at coordinate 6,804 of VZTV01050337.1, forward strand.
CTGTCAGCAGAGCCAATACCTGGTGACTGAGTAATTGTGTCCAGGAGCTGCAGGCAACGGTTAATTTTAATTAAAACCTGTGGCCAGGGCTGCCTGAGCTTTCTGCATGGGCAACGGCAGGCAAGGGCTCTGCTAGGGAGGATCTTCACCCAAAAAGAGCCAGATTTTGTAGCCCCTATGCCCTTTGCAGCCCTCCTTCACCTTCCCTGGGTTAGCCCCAGCGATGTGCAGGCAGGCTGCCTGCTAATAATGCCTGGAGAGTGCCGAGACCTGGGGTTCTCCCCTCCCGGGTCTGCTCCGGCGAGGAGAGCGAGGGACGGAGAGAGGAGGAAGGAGCAAGGACAGGAATAAAGCACCAGGAGGGAGAAGAGGGCTCAGGAGGAGGCAGCGCGTGGGGCTGGTGCCTATAGGGAGGATGGACAAGAGGGGCAGATCTGTGGGGCAGGATGGGGCCTCCTGCCCCTCACCCTGGCGTCGTGCCGGCGAAGCTGCTCCACCTCGGCGCGTAGCGGGAACGACCTGCCTCTGTTGCAGTCACATAAAATATACATTTGAGTGATAATGGGGCGAGAAGCAACTGAGCACAATCTTGAAGAAATATTGGTGCATTAAAAGATAGCAGAAGCTGTAGGAGCTGGTTAAGGGGTGGCAGCAGCGGAGCCCTCTCCCTGGCAGCGGGCTCCCCTGCCCTCCACCCCTTCTCCCTGCCCTCTGGAAGGGGACTCCGGGAGGCAGCGAGGACGCTCGGAGCTGGCAGAGGCTGAGGGGTCTGGGGCTCTGCTCCTTGCCCTGTTGCAGGGCTGGGCTAAGAATGGGGCAAAATTCATTGCACCAAATTTCCAAGGCATGGGGGTCCCAAGATCCCCGAGCCCAGGCCCTCTTAGCTCCGAGGGCACAGGAAAGAGACGGCACGGGGCACGATCGGCCACGGTGCAGGCAGAGCTGACGGCAGCTCTCATTCCTGCTGACCCAGCCGGGAGAGCTTGATTCATGGCCCCATCGATATGGTGTATTTATGCATAAGGAAGTAATAATGGAGATGAAGCAAAGCTGTCCTCTCCGCCAGCAGTCGGTGGGATTTACGGGGTGCAGCCAGCTCGCCTGACCTTTCGGGCTCCCCCCCCGCGCCCCCATGGCTCGGCACTAACCACCCAGGGCACATCCCCATACCCAGTGCCATGGGGAGATGGAGGAGCCCCAGCACCAGCTTTATCTTTGCTGAACAGCAGCAGATCTGCTCAGGAGAGAGACGGGGTCGTATTTAATAAGAAGTCAAGTCTGTGCAACAGCCTGAAGAGTAATTGAGTTAAAAAGTCAATCACTGACTCACAGATCCACTTTTCCACGAGTTCTGCGCTCGCAAGCGCCCCAGACTCCCTTCTGCTTCGAATTAGCCCGGCTCTCCTTGTCCTGCTGCCAATATAATCTGTTTTTTCAGCTGCTCGCTGAGACCACATCTTCATCCCATCCCCTAAACACACACCCGGCTGCAGACCCCAGTCGGTGCGTAGGACCTGATCCTCCCTGGACCTGCCCTGCTCCAGCTGCTACCGGCACACAGAGCTGCTGCCCCTTCACCTCTCTCCTCCAGCAGCAGGGAAAACGTGAAACACCACGACCGAGGCTTTGCATAACCCACGGGCAGAGCCCTTCTTGCTCCGTGGGGATAAGGAGTGCCCAGGAAAGGGAGCAGAGTTACCCAGTCATGCCGTGCTGGTCCCATTTACACCAGGGCTCTTCTGCACCGTGCAGAGATGCTGCCTCCGGCCCCGATACCCTCGGCCTCAGGCTCTGCAGTGTCAGGGAACAGACGTTTGGCATCCAGAGGCTGAAATAGTACACAGCACCTGAAGGCCAGCACCCCTCTTTTCCCCTTTCAGACCCATTACTAAGGGCCCGATTGCCTTTCCCCCCCTCCCCGGTAAGTGCAGTGCTCCCCAGAGCTCACCCTGCAGCCCCCCCAGCACATGCTGTAACCTATGGCACATTATCGCAGCCATCATCTCTTTACCGTCCCCCAAAGCCCCGTTAGCCATCAGCTCTGGGCCCCTCCACCTGCACTTTAGGAGCTCTGCTCCCCCCTTTCGCCTTCATCAGCAAGTTTCAGGGTTGCTGCACTCTCTGCCTCCTGGGTTATTGATCCCTAATTCCCTCCCCAAGGGGGACCTGCTCTTTTATTGCTTCAGTTTTTTCCCCAGCTGCTCTGTTACTGCTGCTCTGCAGCCCCCCCCATGCCCCAGCAACCCCCCAGCTGCTCCCCATCGCTGCTGCATCAAACACAGGAGCTATGCATCGCACGGGGGACCAGGCCTGGAAACACCAGGCTTTCGAGAGCAAACCGAACAGCAGAAAGCAAAGCACAACACCACCAAGGAGGGACAGCTTAAAAGCAAACACTTCTGGGCAGGTAGAAAGCAGCATTTTACCTGTATGGTGTGGTGCTGCGAGCTTCTGCTTCAGCTCAGCCCTGAGAAAAAAAAAAAAGGCAAAAAGTGCCTTTTTTTATTTTTTCCCCCTTGCAAAATAGGAAGAAAAACACAACCCACCTTGCCATGCCCCAGCAAAGCCCAAAGGCAGCCCTCTCCCCACCGCCGGGCTTTTATTGCCTCCCCAGCTCATCGGTCCCAGCTGCGGGGCAGCTGGTTTCCCAGAGCTGGGATTTGGCTGCTGTTACTGAGCGCGCCCAGCCCAAACCCGGCTCTGAGCTGGTGTACCTACAGCAGAGATATATATTAATGACTCCAGGTTTTTGTCGTCATCCTTTCATAAGCGCAAGGAGTTCTAGGACAGCAGAAAGGCTCCGCTGACCGAAAAGGCATCGCCAGCCTTTTTGAGGCTCGTGAGCTGTGAAGACTGCTTACAGTGAATAACTAAGAAAAAATGTGAACCTTAAGGGTTTTTCCCACCCGAGCCTTTGCGGCCGGCGCCTCTGCCTTTCTCCACCCAGCCACCGTGCCCCGAGTGCCTCGCATCCATCAGGATCTGCAGCTTCCCCAGCCCTTTGCTTTTGTAGTTTGTTTGTTTGCATTTGCCTGTCAGCTCCCCTTCCACCGGCATCCCAGATGAGAGCAGATTGCACGCTAATAAATTCTGGATTGGCAGCCGCACCCGGAGACAGGGAAAAGCCGCTTGAATTACAAAGGGAGCTTCGCTTCTGCACCTGGAGGTGCTTCTCAGCCCAAGATTCCTCTCCTGGGGCGGTGATGCTGCTCCCTGGGCTGCTGCGGCCAGTGGCAGAGGATGGACGGGGAAGGCAGGACGCAGGGAGCGGGATGAAGGAGAAGCAGGCGATGGGACTCGGACCGTTATGACGGCATTCACACCGCAAAGAGCCTGGCTATACCCCGTGCCCGTACGCGCGCATAGGTTGCCGCCCGCCTCCGCGGCGCACGCGGAGCCAACCCAGCCCAGGCCACTCCGAGATGCTTCCCGGGGCCCCAGCCAGCACCTGGGATCCAACAGCCAAGATTAGGGCTGTTTCCTTTTCTTCGGCGAGGAGTGTAATCCCCCCTTTGAAAGGCGCATCCTCCGCTTGATGCTTCCTGACATTAATATTATCATCTCCAACCAGCCGCAGAGCCCAGCTGTCGCCTGCGATTAGGGCACTGACACAGATCGGTGCAAGATTTCACAAGCGTCTCATTACCACTGACTCGGGTTCTGCGCGGCTTATATAACTCATCTTGCATAAACCTGTCACCGGCGGGAGCTGCTCCGCCGCTCGGCCCCGGTGCATGCTGATGAGGGGCTGCTGAGGGGGGACGAAGGCTGCTGGTCCCCCCCCTGCCCCGTCCCCGCGCTGCTGAGCGCCCTCCAGCTCAGGTCCTTGCAAGGAGGTTTTTACTCCTCTGGAGTCAGCCCGTTCCCACACCGCGCGCTGGGTGCTGTGGGATGGCAGACTGGTTGCACTGGCCGGGCACCATCTTCCAGGAGCGTGTTGCAGGTCTGGGAGGGGTGAAAGGCCCCTGGAGCCCCCCCAGTATCCCCAGCATCCCGGGTTTGCTGGAGGGGTGCGGATGGAGGGTGCTCCTGCAGCGAAACACAACCTGCTCCAAAACCAGCCCGCAGCGGGGCAGGGACCAGGGCACGCTGAGCCGCATGCTAATGCTCTTGCCCGTCCTAATTGCGCAGGCAGGGGAGATCTTAGGAGGCAGAATGTAATTACCGTGGCTGGAGCCGGGCCAGGGCTTTGCGGTGAGCACGGGGACTCTTTCAGAAAGCACTGCGGGTCCATTAATGGCCTCGAACGGGCAGGAGCTCGCTGTTTGCCGGTGGTGGGGTGGGTTTTTTTTGTGCGTGGCTCATTGAGAGAGCTGCTGCCTGCAGCAGCACGGTGGCTCCCGAGCTCTGCCGCACAGCTTCGGCTCAGCTCGCCCTGTGCGGGGACCTGTGGCATGGCTGGCCTTGCACCCGGTGCCGGGGACCTGGATGCCTCCTGATGCAAAGCTCCCTCCTCACCCCTCTGCTGTAAAGGGAGGGCGTAAAGGAGGGGTTTTCTCAGCTCTCTTCGTTCCTGCTCATCCTCACTTTGCAGATGCAGCGTCCTGGGTGCTGTGGCGCGGACGCAGAGCCTTTGGGAGCAGGACCGAGTGCTGTTGCTGGGTGCTCGCAGGGAGCAGGACCCGTCCCCCAGCTTAGGCGGCTCGCACGTGGGATTTAAGCTGAGCGCAGTAACGTATGCCCAATTGCAGGGCCTTTCCGCCGTGCAAAAGCACCAGGGCGACAATCCGTCCCTGCGAGGCTGCTGGAATCCCCTCCCCGCGTCCCCCCACTGCAAAGCCAAAAGCCACTTTCAGGTCCCTGTGCACCCCAGCGCGTTGGCGTGGGGGTCCTGGGCCCCACCGGGGACTGGCAGGACAACGGCGGTGCTGGGTGACCCGGCGTCAGGCACGGGGCTTGAGGGGTCCCACTCCTACGTCACGGCTGCAGAAGCCCCCCCTGCGCGGCTCCAGCCCTTCCCCGGGCAGGAGCAGAGCTCGCAATGTGACCCTGGTCCCCAAAGGGCTCATCAGCGATGCCAGCAGAAACAGCGTCGCCTCCCCGCAATTAATCAGAGGAGTTATTTGTAAATGAAGACAACCACTGCTCATCAGCTGGAAAACGTCTCCGCCGCGCCTCTTGCCAGGCGTTAGCTGGTGAGCCGAGAGCGGCAGACAATTAAAATGAGGTGGCTTGGATTTCCCTCGTGGCTGGCTCTTTTTTCCCCTATTTTCAAACATTTCATGGTTAAACCTTCCCCCTGCGGTCCCGGCCCATGTGCTGAGGGGTGTTTTGCCATTAGCTCCATCTCAGGTGATGCTGAACCCACACCGGTTCCCGCAGAGGAGCCGTTTGGGGTGCGCAAAAGCTGGTGCTGGGGCTTGTGCCTTGCTGTTCCCCGCTAAATCCCTCCCCGTGAAGCCGTGTGTGTGTAGCCGTGTGTTTGCTGTATCCGTTACCGGCAACATTTGGGATCAAGTGCCCGGTGAATAAAAGAGCTTCATGAAATCTGGGCTCACCTAGTTGCTATGTAATTATTTCCGCGCTACCTAAGCGATAGGTGGGGGAATGAATTCTCTTGCCAATACGTTTATTGTACCCAGACACGTTGGTGCTGAAGATGCCAGAGCATGGCTGCAATGGACAGAACAGCCTAATTAAGAAAAAATCATTGATGATGAGCCTTGCCTTGCTGGCAAGGAGATGGGTAAGCTCCAGGTTGGCTCCTCCAAATGCTGCCCTCGCCCTGCTCCACGCCGGTGGCGCCGGGGAGGGATGCGGCAGCGGTTTAGCTGCATGCAAACGTCCCGTGCACACTCTGTGGGCATGCACGCTGGCCCTGCCACCTCGGATTCCTGCTCCCCCTTCCTCTGTGCCCCTCTTTCCCTTCCTGCTCCGCTCGCCCCGACACAGGGAGCAGCATCGCTATTACGGCACCGATCGTGTGACATCTATTCAAAACACCCGGCCCCGGCCTTATCATTAAATGCAAATGCTGGGGAGTAATTGCTGGCAGTAGCAGCAAGGAGAGAAAAATGACAGTGAGCCCAGGAGCAGCTATTAGATGGGAAAGTGGAAAGTGTAAACAAAATATGGACCATTAGCCTGTGGTAACACTGGCCATTTTTCCCCTCCTAAAGCCTGGCATAGCTAGTCGTGGCTGGTGAGGGCTTCTCTTCCTTTGCTTGGGAAGGAGATGGCAAAGAAGAGGGCCTGCATTGAACCACCGTGCCCCGGTGCCCGCTGTGCCCCCGGCGGGGCTGGAGGTGGCCGTGGGCACCCTGTGCCGCTCCGGGTGGCTGCCATCCCTCTTCCCGCTCCACTTTGGAAGCAAAACTCCCTTCTCCTTGCAGCCCAGACCTGCTGGCGGGTAGAGACGGAGGCAAGATGGGAGCCTCCAGCCTCGTCCCCAGCTTAGCCCAGCTAATCTCTGCTTGTCAGTGCTGCCGAGGCTCTGTCAGCTGCCGGCGAGCGGGGCTGAAATCTGCCTGCTAAATCCGACAGGATAATTAAAATCAGGTAGGGAGATGACTATCAGCTAATTTCTGCGATGCCCGTCCCTCTCGCCCCATCCCAGTTCACTTGCCATCCCTCCCTGGCAGTCCCTGCCTCCTCTTCCTCCTCTGAGGAAGCAGACAGGCTCACCGAGGATGCTACGGGTCTTGGGGGTCTCCGTGTGCCCCGGTTCCCTGCCCGTGCAGTGCAGGGACCCTTCCAGCCATCTCAGAGGCTCCTCTCCAGCCCTGCCAGGCTGCAGGAGCAAATTCTCCAGGGGAAGAGTAACACTGCAAACAATTAGAGGCATAAAAAGAGATCATTTTATCGATGGAGAAACCCGAGGCAGGGAGGTGGGATTTTCTGTTCTGGGTAATGGGAGCATCATGTCTCCAGTTAAAGTTTGGAGGATTCATCTCGGAGCCGAGGCCCGTCAGAAGCTGACATTTATTAGGCTGTCAAAGTTAATCTCCTTCAAGAGCTGCTTCCCCAAGCTCATGGAATTCTGTATCATTTATGCCTTTTCTATCAGGGCACCCAGTTTTGGGTGGGTTTTTTTGGGTCTACGTCTTGTTTTGTTTCCCCTAGAAGGAATGAAACCCAGTGGCACAAACAGATCCCGTTTCATGAAAGCTATTTCTGATTGATTACCATTATTGCTACGCACAGAAACCTGGAGCAAAGATCAGGGCTTCCTCGCACTCGGTGTGGTGCAGACACAAGCAGCAAAGAGACCGGGGTCTCTCCTGGGTAACTGGAGAGCCAGGCGGCTGGCAAGCGAGGGGACACAGGCTGGGAGGCTCTGGGCTGTGCTGGGAATGTGGGACATCCCCAGACAGGGCTATGGAGGGGTGCTGTGTCTGCACCACACCTTGCTCGGGAGGGATTTTGGCGTTGATGGCTCGGGATGCAGGCAAAAAAACTACGAGCACCCACCTGGGAGACCTGCCAGCCTCTCGCTCGCCTTCTGGATGCTCCAGAGATACAAGAACGTGTGGACCAGCGGATGCTGTCAGTTTAATTGATCAAGGCAAGGGCTGGCCCCAGCGGCAGCATCTCATTCCCTGCTGTGTGCGCAGTGGATGGGTGACAGGAGACTTTGTTGTACGCACGTCTCCAGCCAGGACTATTTTTGCTCCCCTTTCAATTCCACTGATGGAGGGGTGTTTTCTCTTGATCTCCTTCCACGTATCTGGCAACGAGGGGGAAAATAAAGTCTCCTTCGTGCCTGCCTGCCCGTCCCGCATCCCAGGGGGGTTGACCCTGCTCCCCAGCCAGCACCGGCGGTGGCAGCATCCCCGGGGAGAGGCAGCCGGATTGACAGCTCTGTCTTCTTTCATTGCTCGACGCCGAGGGAAGAACTATTTTTATCACCTCCGTTCGCTGTTCCCAGCTTCCCTACCTGTGCGCAAAGGGACGGGAGGGGTTTTAAACAGAGCTTTTATCCCGCTCCCGGGATGTGCTTTGAGTCCTTTCGCCCCGTTTTCCCCCTGTCCCGGCTGTGTGCCCGGCGCGTGTGCCCAGGGGCTGTGGCCATTCTGCCTGGGGATGTCTCGGGGCTCTGGAGCTCTCCGCGTGCGCCATCCCGTATTGATCCCTCCTGCCCCTGTCTGAGTCTCTCTGTCCCGGTGATTTATCAGGCTGGTTTGGAGATGGGATTGTGGTGTCTCTCGCTGAGCCTGACCCTCTTTAGCATCCCTGGGGAGGCTCCACGGAGCGGGAGCGGCGTGCGGCTGCGTGCGTGGGGGGGGCATATCCTCGCCTAGCAGCAAAACCTCACCCCAGGGCAGCTCCTAGAGCTGGCCGGAGGCCTCCCCCTGCCCCGGTGACGAAGAGGAGGGGGCTTCAGGGCTGGGCCCCTCCAGGGGACCAGGACTCGCGAGCCTCTGCTGCCTGCAGCACCCAGCCCTCGCCTGCCGCTGCGAATGAGCCTGGGCAGACGCCCTGTTACTGGAATTCAGCCTCCTCGGAGCTGCCTGGACAGGGTTATTACAGGATATTATACAGACCATTTGCATGGCCACCTCCAGGTCATTTCGATCACTTTAAGCTACTTATCTGCCCATTTTCTTCCCCATAATATTTGCCTAATTCGATTACTCTGCAGCCTCAGCATGCTGCAGTGAAATAATCAGGAGATATTACCCAGAGCAAGTCAACTGGATCCACGTTTCCAGCTGCTTCTCTCCCCGGCCAGCTCGCCCGCGGGGCTCCGTGCCTGCCCTTGCTCGGGGACACTGGGGACAGCCCCAGCACCCGTCCCCACCACCGCTGTGCTCAGTGCAAAGGGCAAGGGCTCTCTGAGGCCAAACATTACATTACCTGCGTTCCCCTTATTGTCTGTCCCGTCCCAGCCCTCTGTCCGTCACCCATCTCACTGCACACCGAGCTGTTCCCAGCACGCTGTGCCCCAGGACTTGTCCCCTCCTGGTGCTCGGGACGTTGGGTTGGATGAAGCGGCAGCTCGGTTGGCATTTGGTGTGCCTTTGGTCGCTGGCAGGGGCTGGCAGGGCAGGAGCAGCCTGGCCCCGGGTCTGCACAGGGGAAAAAGAGCGTTTAGCCGCCAGCCTTGGCTCCCCATGGCTGCGTGAGTGCTCGCCTCTGCCCTTGCATCTGTCCAGAAACAGAGCCCAGAAACGCAGCAGCCTGGGACGAGAGCCTCGCTGCTCCCAGCCCATCAGCGCAGCCTTTCCCGGAGTACATTACCTACCCGCTAAGCACAGAGCTCATTTGTGTAATGACCTGTTTGCAGAGAATCAGCAGGCTTTGCCCAGGCACCCACCGGCTCCGAGCCGTGGGCTCCTGCCAGAGCCACCCTCCAGCAAGACGCATGCTCGTGCCCGAGGTGCAGGCACCCACAGCTCGCTCCAGAGGATGCTGATGCCTCAAATTCAGGCCAAACAGGAGGGTTTGGGCACCAAAGTCCTGGAGCTGAGCGGGACCTGGGCTGCAGGGAGGGGAGGTGATGCTGCTGCAAAGGGAGTTACTCCCAACCAGCCCTTTGCAATGGTTTTTGGGGCAGGCAGGAGGGTTAGATGCCCAGAGAAGGAGGACCAAGGGCAAGCCAAGGGGAGAGGAGAAGAGGCTGAAGCATGGAGAGGATGGGAGAGGGGACCTGCTGCCCCCCCCAGCTGAAGCCCCTTGACACGGCTTGGAGCTGGAGGAGCCAAATCCTCTTCCAGGCCTGTTTCAGCTCCGGCTGCTCCGGAGGGAGCCCTGGCAGGCCAACCAACGCCAGGCTACTAACGAGAGGCCCTGAGTTAATTGGCAGGAGCGGCTGCCTAAATGAAGATTCAGTATGCGCAGGAGGAGCTGGGGAATGGCCTGTTTTCGGAGCTGGGCACATCCAATTTGCGCCTGCAGCAGCCTTGGGAAGCTCAATTAAGCGGTCTCTGGCTTTTCTAATCAAACCCACCCCCGTCTCCCCCCGGGGCTGGGGAGGGGGGCGCAGGCAGCGCGGCCATGCCTTGGTGCTGGCTCCAGCAGCAGGATGGAGATGCCATCGGGGGAGCGTGCCCCGTGCCTCCCCGAGGAGCAAGGGCAGACCGGCGCTTTGCTGAGCTGGTTTGATCCTGGCAAACTCCATGTAAGAACTTGCCTTGCTCCTGAAATATCCAGCTCCATGGCTCCGGGGACCCTCAGCCTCTCTCCCTGCTTTCAGCCCTCTTGTACGCTGCCCCTGCCCCTTCCCAAGGCAGAAAAGGACGCAGGAGCCCCTCTGAGGTGCCCGAGCCCAAAGCTTTCCTCCAGCGCACTCATGGGGACACGCTCCTGCAGTGCTCCACGGAGAGGTCGGGATGCGGAGCCGAGCCTGGGGGTGCTCAGCCAGCTCCCGTGCCCGCATCGCGGCGACCGCAAACCCCAAGGAAACAGCAGCGGCACATTAGATGTCTCGAAATCCAGCACCTCCACCAAGGAGCTGCCAGTGGGACCAAAAGGGAAAGCTCTCTGCGCCCAGAGAGAAAGGCGTTTCAGAGGGCTATGTGCGTGCAGCTCTGCGGTGCGGTGCGGTGCCACGCTCCCTCCCTGCCATGGCCTTAATGGGGAGCGGCAGATGCACGGTGCTGCTTAATAGACCCTGGCTTGGCCGGCTGCGGGGTGGCATTGCCAGCTCCGTGGCCATTCGAGTGCCTCCATCCATCCCAGAGACTGACCCTCCTGTCGTCCTGGCAGAGGAGGGGTGCCAGCTCTGCCCGCCGCGCGGGGCAGATGGGCGATGGAGGCGGTTTTGCTGCTTGGTGCCAGGTTCAGGCACCGGGCAGGATTTGCTCCACTCGGAAACACAGGTTGGTGCCTGGGGACCAGCCCAGCGAGGTGCTGGGCATTGCTAAGCTCATCTGCCCCACCAAAGCCTTATAACATCCCTCAGGGTGGGCTTGCTAGCTTGTGCACGCTCCTGAAGTGCAAACCCTTTTCACCAGGTCCTAGGGAGACGCAGCTGGGTGGCGGGTGGCCAGCTCCCCTCGCCCTGCATCCCTGTGCAGCTGGGGCTCTCGCCATCCCTGGGGCTTTCTCCCATTTAGCTCGGGGGTGGGATGAGCCCCCGCAGAGCCAGGCGTGCTGCCGTGCCCCAGTTATCCAGGATATTGAAGTGCTGCCACTGAAGCAACCCAGAAGAAAACTGGGCTAATCCTGCCCGCTCTGCAGAGGTGGCTGAGCCCTCCGCGTGGCCGTGCCAGCGCTGCCGGACGTGCTTTTAATAAGCTCTGGTTTCAACACCAAGTTTGCATCTGCCTCCCTTCCCCAGCGCTCCCCGCGCCGAGCACGAGGGCTCTCCTCTGCGTGTCCGCCGGGGCAGGCAGCGACACTCCGCCGGAGGCGGCCGCGTTTCCCTGCCTTCACAGCTTATTAGTATTTTGTTATTATTATTTGGCTTATAAATAAAAAATGCATGCTCTCCTTTGCAGAGAGGTAGCGGGGTTCCTGGAAGAGAGAGGCTTTTTTTTTTTTTGATGGTGCTTGAAACAGCTTTCCCAAGGGAGGCTCGTTTTGAGCTGGCAGGATCTGCTTCTCAGAGAGGGTTTTGATTATTTGGAGTATTATCATTGTTCTTTGCACCCTCTTATCCTCCTTGACATTCCTCAGAGGAACCGAGGAGTAAATGACAGTGAAACGTGTACTTGGTCTGGTTTGCAAATGCCGTGTGTGTCCGTGCCTGCGCACGCCATCTCCGCGGTGCGGAGGCGTTGCTCTGCTGCTTAGGGCTCCCTGTAAAAGGGATCCGCCGCCCAGCACCCCTGGTGATGCTGGGCCAGGGGGCCCCGCTCGGATGGAGGTGAGGATGGGCGCCTCGGATGCTTCCCCAGGGTGGGGGTCTGCAGCCGGAGCTCCTCTGCGCTCGGCTGAGCTCTTCTTTGGTGTGCTGGGTCTCCCTAGGAATTGCATGGGGATTATTTTCCCCTGCAACCGTGCTTGAGAGCAACCCCAAGGAGCGGGAGAAGTCGCTCCCAGCAGCCAACCAGCAGGGATTTGTCCCACCGAGGGACCAGCAATAGCCTCCGGTGCTCCCTGGGGCCAGCACACATCTCTCCTGCCTGCTCTAGGAAGGGATTGCCTTCATTAAATGCTGCTCACCCCTCCGGGATCCAGGGAGCTGCAACCCAACCTGCGCTGGCCCGAGCAGCATCCAGCACTAACAGTATTTCAAGGAAAGAGAGCGCTGCGTGGGGCTGGGAGAGCTGCCTTGCCCCGCAGCCCCCCAGCCCTTGCCCGGAGCAGAGGTCCCCACTTCCCTCACCCCGCTCTCCCGGCTTGCAACGCTGCAAATGTTATTAATGCACATAAAAATATCCGTAATTAAGCTCGGCTTCCAATGCAAGGAAAATGAAAGCAGTAAATCCCAGGGAGGAGGAGGGGGAAGCGGCTGGCTGGAGCCGTGTGCTCAGGGTCGCTGCCTCGGGAGCACGGGCACTCACCCCTACCCCTGCTGCAGCCCCCCCAGGGCAGGGACAGCCCCGTGGCAATGTCCCCTGGGGCTCCCTGTCACCCAAGAGCTGCCTGCACAGATCTGGAAGGGGTTTGCATGCGAAACATGGTGCCCACGAGGAGCAAAAGCTGGGAAAAAGTGGCTGCAAGTGCCTTGGCCAGCATGAAAAAGCCTGGAGTGACAGGTAGCGATCAGCCCGGGAAAGGATGCTCCTGACATCATTCTGGGAGGAGAGCGATGCTATAAATACGCCTGCTGACACAGCAAGCAGGGCTCGGAGTGGAAGAGAGAGACAATAAAAATAGTCATGGGACTTGGGGATATTGCCAGGGACCCGAGGGGCAAATCGTGGCAGCGGAGCAGGGAATGGCTTTGGACATCTCCTGCGACGGTCTCCCGGGGGTCTGTCCCCTGTGCGTGCTCTGATGTCTAACAGCGGGGTTGCACCTTCTGCCGCAGCCCTTCCCGCGGCAGGGACGCCGATCCGAGCTCTCTCGTCTATCCCCCGGCCTGTTCTATGAAATGTGCGGCGTTTCTTCACCACCTTCCCAGCCCGACAGCCGAGGCAGCGTTTGCCTCTCGGTGCCAGGCTGCCGGGGAGGTCGGAGGGCTGCCAGATGCCGGGGGAGAGCAAGCATTCACGTCTGCACGGGATGGGGAGCCTCGCCTGGCACCCAGGGACCGCTCTCCAGAAGATGCAGAAACATCTGGCGCACACCTGCAGCAAAGCCTGTCCTCTCCCATCCCTCCCAGTCCTCCCGCGCTGGCAGCGAAGGGCCCCGCATCCCACCCGAATCTCACGCCACGTGCGACAAGGGGAGCGTCCCCCAGCCTCGGCACCGCTCGGGGCAGGGAGAAGGCAAAGCCGCCCCTGAAGAAGGCAGCGCCTCCCCGGCACCCCCCGCCTCCCACCACCACGGCTTTCTTAATGGAGCAATTTCTCCTTTCCTGCCGTGGGAATCGCAGCGGAGTTGCGCTGTGCCAGCAGTTAGAAATATCCGGTGACGGCAACGAGCTTGCTGAGATTTCATTGTCCTTTCCACCCGCTGCTTTGATTTTTCCCCCAGTTACCTCTTCTCCCCTCAATCATTTTGTCTCCCTTGCCCTCCCTTGTACAACAGAGAGAGGGAGGCATCCCCTGCGTCGCGTCTCTGGTTTCCTCCTTGCCATCTCTTTGGTTGCTTTTATCCCTTTCTCTGCTTCTTTCCCAAGATTTAAATTATCCTAACAGTTCATAAAGCCACCCGGCTGCTCTTTCAAGCTCCCAGTGCCTGGCTGAACCTTGCAGAGGTCCATCTTGGATGGAGGGAGGAGCAGGCGATGCTGCTTTAGAAAAGGGTGTGTTTGGGAGCAAAGATGAAGAATTCCCTTTTAAATGACACCAAATTCTGGGATTATGCCTGCACAAAATGCACCGAGCACCGTTTGCACCTCAGCAAAGCCATTCTGTCCCCAGAAATCAGGGAGAGGGGGCAGGGAATAGCTGGCATTCCCCAAATTTCAGATGGCTCGTGGCACAGAGCTCCGTGACCCAGCCGCTCTGCTCCCCGGCCCGTGGCGCTGCCGGGTTGTGGTGATCAGCAGCTTCACGGGGGTTTTTCGGTGGCCAGCCCTGGGCTCTAGGCTTCATCTCCAGCCCAGCCGCTGTGTGCTGCCTGCAGCCAGGACCCCCTCCAGAGCACCTCTGTGCTGCCTGCGCTGCGAGCGCGCTGATATATAGGAATTTAATGCTGTTTCCTGACGTGGGCCCCAGTCCTGCTAATCCACTTGAGCAGCGAAGGCATGGGAAGCGTCAACCAAGGATGCCGTAGCCACGCCAGCACTCCCTGCCCCAGCGCAGACCACAGCAATTACTCATTTAACGTCCCGGGAGTGGATGGAAATCTCATTGCCCGGGACCAGGGAGTGCGGGGGCGGGAGGGGGCCACCCAGCCTGGGCTCCTGAGCTTTTAGTAAAACTCAATTTGCTTCATTGCCTGATTAGGACTGAGTGCGTGACACTGGAACCAGCCCTCATTACCCTGCTTTTCCCCACGTCATTCCCAGAGGACCTCAAAAGCCCCTTTCCTCTTCTCTGCCTTTGCCTCCATCCCTGCGCCCTTCACCTGATGGGAACGAGGAGCTGCTTGCACATGGAGGGGTCTGTCACCCTGTCCCAGGAGGGTCCCAGGCTAAAACCTGGGGTGTCCCCGGCCTGATGTGCTCAGCAAACCTGCCCTGTGGGGCTCGAGGGTTGGGAGTCTCCGCTCAGACACTAAGGAAAGAGCGGAGTAAAACAAATATGTTCCTTCACAAGAAAATCCCCAACCGCTTCCCTTTCAGCTCAGCGTCTCGCTCAGGTGCCGTGGGGTTTTATTCAAATGTCAGCTGTAATTCGGGGCTGCAGAGGCTGATGAGTGTGCCAGCATGAGACCTGACAGCTCGGCTCCGTGCGTCCCGAACGGAGCTGGCTGGGCTGATCCGTCCCTCCGAGTGCCACCAGCTGAATTGCTCTGAAAACTCCAAAAAACTCATCGAGAGGAGGGGAACGGCTGCAGCATGCCCTGAGCAGACCATGGGGCACGATGATCCGGCATCACTGATGGCACCTTCCAGCTCCCCAACCCTGGGACACCCTCGAGCACCGGTGGGATTTGCCCCCTGTCCCCGGGCACGCTGCTGCACCCCAGCCTCCTCGATGCAGAGGTTGCGTTTTAGGGATAACGTGACTCTGGCTTAGAAATCCCCGACGGAGCAGGACCTGCTCCTTCCCGCTGCCCATGCTCTCGTCGCGGGGCGCGTAGGCAGACCCGCTGCCTGCACGGCAGCTCGCGGCATCGATCGGTGCCATCAGCGTGCCGGATGGGGCCCCGCGCCAGAGCATTCAATTAGCAGGGAGAATCATGTCCTCCCTGAACTATCGCTTTCTCTCTGGCAGGACAGAGCTGGGAACGGGATCGATAGGGCTGATGGCTGTCACCAAGGAGCTCTCGTTAGCGAGAGCTGCAAAACGAGCGGAGGACGGGGTACAGGAGGAGCTGCTGGCTCAGCTGGCTGGTGATGCTCTCCCGTCGGGCAGGTTCAGGACCTGACAAGCAACCCTGTGTTTATTCAGAGGGGTCAAAGTGAGATTCGGTATCGGCTGGGCTCCTTTTCATTTCCTCTGCAGGTACCATGACCCCCAAGACGTCAGTCGACAGGGAGGCAGGCAGGGGAAGGGGCTGTTTTCCCCAGTTAAAGAGGGAGAATGAGCTGGGAAAACAGCAGCGAGGGAAAAAACCAGCCTCTGCTTGGCATGTAGCTGTCGGGGTCCATCAGTGTCGGGGTGTTGCAAGGACTTCCCTGGCCGGTGGCTACGAGCTGGCTGCTGTCAGCAGTCCTGCAAACGTGATCCCCAAGGAGACACCTGGAGGGAGCGAAAGCGTGGCTGGCCGTGCCAGGGTGAGCCCCGACCGCATCAGCCCCTGGGGATCGGCTCCTTGAGGGCACCCCTGAGTGGCAAACCCTGGCCAGACACAGCGTTGGAAGGAGGGTGGAGGTGCAGGGCTTCCCCGGCTGCAGCAAGCACGCAGCCAGCTGCGGATGAGCGTTTTGCACAGCGAGGAGCGATGCAGCCTTTCCCCATGGGTGCCCCGTGCTACGCGCACGGTTTTGCACGAGCAAATTATACGTGCGTGCAGCAGATGTGCCCACAGTGAACCAGGACGCGGCAGCCGCGCTCCCTCCGCAGCAAGGGCTTGGGCAGCCCCTTGCAGGAGATTCTTTTTCCCTTGTTAAAAAAAAATACTATAAAATAGAATCCCATCTGCAAGGGGGGAAAACAAATGGGCAAAATCCCAGGGCCTCGGAGCAAAAAGGCACTAAACAAATGGAGCACGCCCGCGGCGCCTGGAAGTTATGTGCCGCGGGTACCTGCGCGGCTGCTCTGCCGTAACTTAGTGCCTCTTGCAGCACGGCTGAGTTACAGGGCGCTTCGGCGCAGGGCCTGGTTCCCATCACTCACAGCCCCTGCGGAAAACCCTCCGGCGAGCGCTGCGGGAGCTGCTGAGCGTGGGCTGGGTGTCACGGGCAGCCCCCGGGACGGGCGGCTGGTGCTGCGCCTGCGGGGAATTCGATTTGCTGCCCGGGAAGGCAAAGTCCTGACCTGGGAACTTGCAGCCCCCAAACTGGGCTCTGCAAATGGAGCTGCAGCTCGGGGAGATGATGTGCTGGTCCTGCTGTGCCCCTGGGCTGCAGGACCCCCCCCCCCAGGACTGGGAGCAGAGGTGAGGTCCTGCCTTCCAGCCATCCCTGGGACTCATGTGGGACCCTGCAAACCCCCAGAGGTGCAATAAAGCCTGCGTGGGACCTGGATTGCTGCTGCTGATCTCTGAAATACAGCATCTCTTGGAGAGCAGAGCCAGGGTACCAGCAGAGGGGGAAAGAGCATCCCGCAAGCCTCGGACATCCAGGCAGGAACGTGTCCTCGGCATCCCCCTGCCTGACCCCTGCCCTCCCTGTGCGCCAGCCAAGGACAGAAACCCAGCACAAAGCCGGGGACCCTGGGTCACCCCTAACTGTCCGGGGAGGTGCTCGTGCTCTTCTCATAGCTGTCAGGATTAGAAGAAGACAACGAGTGTTGGGGAGAGCTCCGAAGCTGGTCCTGCCCCCCATGGATTATGCTGTTAATGCATAATCCATCACTTTAACAACCTTGACTCCCATTAATGTGATAACGCTTTGCAGAATTAAAGTCTAAAGTCAGGAGGGTAAGCAAATCCAACTCATATTAATGGGGCTTAAACGGAAGGAGGGGAGAAATCCTCCGGTCACATTTATCAATTTCTGTGCAGAAACAAAGCCCAGCTGGAGGAAAAGAGAGCTGTCCCGGCCCCGCAGAGAGGTCTGCTCCCCGCCGCTGCCGAGGGGATGCTCGAGGGGATCCCCTGGAAGCGGCTGCTCCCATAATTCGGGGAGAGGGGCAGCAACCGGTGCCTGCCACCCGCTGCCCGTCACCCCGCAGGTGCCCAGCCCGGCTGAAGGCAGCAGGGAGCACCAGGGCAAGTGGCAGCGGCGCAGGCAGCCGGCGCCAGCCCAGCCGCTGCGTGTAATCGGCCGTGGCGATCAACGTTGTCGTTTCACAAAGGATCTGAATCTGCCCAGCGCTGTGGCATAATAAAGTTGTTGGGTTGGGGTTGGGTTTTGGGTTGTTTTGGTTTGTTTTTGGTTGTTTTTTTTTTTTCCCCCCCTAAGCATAAATATTTGCAATGCTGTATTGGCGCTCAGTCCTCTGCCCTGGAACGAGGGTCCCTTGCAGGTCTCCCTTGGTCCCAAAGACCTCTGCCGCCCATCCTCCTCCCTCCCTGCCTCCCATCCTCCTCCCTCCCTGCCTCCCTTCTCCCTCCGACCGAGACCAGCAGCTCGTCAATGGCCGCACAGCTTCGCTCCAGACAGAGCCCTCTTTGTGCTGCCAGGGCTGCGGAAGGGGAAGCCCCGCGCGTGCCCCCGCAAAGCTGCTGGTGGAAGATCCACCTCCGCCATCCCACCCATCTCCCCTTCTCCTAAAGGAGGATGCAACACCCCCTGCCCCCGAAACAGGGGCTGGGGGGAGGCTGGTCGCCGTGATGCTTCCCGTGCCGAGCCCCTGGTTTAAGGAGCTCCCGGTGACAGAGGCTATAAATTCCCCTGGAATAAATTCTCAATGAGAGGCCAGGTAGCTGGCTGCTCCTGATAACGCCACCGGAGCGGGAATGCGCCACAACCAACGCCTGCAGTGGGAGCGCTGCTGGGATTAACCCCACGGGGCGCAGGGCTCGATGTGCGGCCCTGCTAATGAATGTGCTGCTTGAGCTCGGGCAATTAGAGGCGGGTGCTTTCCCCTTAGATCCCTCGGCCCCCCGCACAGGCCGGGTGCTCACCCAGGGCACAAGCCATGGCTGGGGGGTGTTAATGTGCTCCCAGAGCCCCCCCAACCTGCCCGGGGACAGGGACGGGGACACGGAGCGCTGGAGGGTTTGGGATGGGGTTGGCTGGATGTTGCCTGCGGGAGGAGGGGGGGTGACCCGTCCCGCAGGGCTCCTGCACCACCCGGGGCCAAAGCGGGCTGTGAAGCCCAAATCCGCCTCTGCTAAAAGCAGCAGCGGCGGCTGGGGCGGGGGGCTGAGGGTCTCCGTTGGCCTCTTTGCACATTAAGGAAACAAAACGCAGGGAAAAAACAGGTTTGAAGCTGTGCCTCTCCCTCCTGGGAGCAGCCACGGGGACAAAAGTCCTCGGGTGTCACCTCGACGGCGGCCGAGCGATCCTTCCCCTCGGACACAGCCCAGCCTTGAGCCTGGGGAGGCGGGAGAGGGAGAGAGCGGTGAGGCCGAAGAGCGGAGTGAAGAGAGGAGAGCAGTTCCCTCTTCTGGCCGAGGAAATCCTTTCCCTCTGCTCGGCTCCAAGATGCCATTAAAGCAGGTATTGAAGCAGGTATTAAAGCAGATATCTGCCTTGAGGAGGAGGCAGAGGTGCCTGGCGGAGGGCTGGAGCTGAAGCTGCTGCTCCAGCTGCCGGGATCCCGTCTCGGGCGCCGGCGGGGGATAAGCCCAGGCACAAAGCGGGGAGAGGAACGGCGGCTTCCTCGCGTCGGGACTGGCACTTTTGGGTAACCTTACTGCAGGAAGACGAGTGCAACGCCCAGCGCAACGAGCCGCTCCGAGACCCGACAGCACCACAGCGATGCCGGGCAGCTCAGGGCGCTACTTTCCACTGCTCTCTCTCCATTTAGGCTCTGTGAAAGCAAAGTAGCGTCCTGCTAAGTCAGAGTCCATGTGTGGTTTTTGGTTGTTTTTTGGTTTTTTTTAAAAAAGAAGGCAAGCCAGGGAGAGCAAAGAGCAGGAAAAAGAATAGGATGGGGAAGGATGTTGTTAAACGGGAAGCCTCACTAATGCGTATCGCTCTGCTCTGCTGTTTGTCGTCCGTCCCCC
>VZTV01050338.1:0-36311 GCA_013400875.1 Anhinga rufa
AAAAAAAAGAAAGAAAAAAGGAAGGGTGCTCGCACTAATGTCAAAATGTGAAACAAAGACTGGTAAGTCTAACAAATGCTAATGTTCCACACTAACATCTGAATTTTATAAACATCAACAAAAAAGAAAAGAGAGGAATTGCACAGAACTTTGTGAGGATTGTAACACTGCTATTGTTATCAATACTGCACTTCAACCACTATCCTGATAACCTAAAAATCTAAATTGTAGCTAAAGATAATTAATCTATTAGGAAAGAAATTTAAATCGTGCTATTGGTGGCTGCATGTAAAAAGAATTGAGGGCTTCATTTGCCTACCCAAGACGTCATCTGTAAAGATAGATGTGAATACTATGCAATTTAAAATTACATATTTAATACAATTGATTTGCAAGAGGTAATATCTCATAGTTGTTCACCAATCATTATGTAAAATTATTCTTGAAAGGACAGAGGAAGATTGCATAACTGTCCTCAAAGAAATGGGTGTTCGTACACCTTGAAAGTTGGTTATTAAAGATAAGTATCCTTCTGATCATTCCAGACCTCCTTGTCATTTTGATTCCACTCCAGTATCTCTCTCTAGCTCTCCCCTCCCACTTTCTTTCAGGCCCAATATATTCTAAAACCAATGTGCTCTCCTTGCTCACATGCAAAATCTTTTCCATTAGTAGATTAGCTCATCACTAAAATCATCTCCTTTACCAAGGAACAGTAATTTTTAGCCTACTGGAAAGTACATGTTTCCCAGTGAATGAACTCATCCAAAATCTGGAACAAGGTGCGAAGGAACAACATACAAGTAAAACACTTGAGTCTCACACTGGCTTAGTTTTTAATTTATTTTTAAAATATTTGAAAGTTCATTAAATTAAAAAAAATATCAGAACATGTGGAAGATAGTAATTTCAGTCATTGGAACAGGACAGGTAAGAATACTGATGCTTTCCTACCTGGCAGGCCCTCTCCAGTGGGGCCACGTCTGCTTACACAGCATTTTGTACCTTTCTAGGCAAGGCTCGTACGCCTGCCTGAATGCATAACCTGCCCTTCTGACCCGGACGTTCTCCAGAAGACCAAGGTAGCGGATCTGGTGGCACACCAGGGCATCATTGAAAATATGTGCAGCCTTTTTGTCATTGGGCTTGATGCACCTGGAAAGGGAAACAAACAGGGACACTTGTTTGCAGCACTGTACATGTCAACAACTATTATTGTGAGTTTAAACCACAGATTTCAATAGTTTATCCTTGGATATCAAGGTTTGGTTTTTGGTTTGTTTTTAAACTTCACCAAACAAATTCACCAAATCTTTGCCACAGGGTAACTTACCTAATGTAGTTTGGATTTTTTGTCTGAAGATTTTTCATCAGGGTAGCAACCGAAGCCTTGAACTGCGAACCTGCCGTCGGTGGTCTCTTTAGATTGATCTTAGCAGGGTTACCTTCTGGGAACAATGCTTTGATAAGAGAGTGACTGGCCTTCCACATGGCCTGGGAGAGGTCACGGTACAGAAGATCGTTATTTTTGTCAACAAATCCTTCCACCTGGTACATAACCTGAACAATACAGAAGAGTCTCATCAGAGCTTGTTTTGAACTATAACATAGGCCAGTTCAGAACTGAACCAAGAAATGGATTTCTCCTTGTTTCTCACTATCCAAAACAAATGAAAGACATTTCAGCTTTCATTCCAAATTTGACACTGGAAGACTTTTTGTTGGATAAAATTTCTGTGAACATGCTTCCTGAGAAAGATGCATTTTCTCACACCGCTAACAGTTCTTTGTGCTGATCAATTCTGGTTTCTGAAATGGAGAAAACCCTTCTTCCGTGATAACTCCAATACAACACCGCTTGCCAATACTCCAAAACAATCTTCTTTTTGCTGACAAAAGGTTTTCTCCCTCTCTTTTGAATCACAACAGCAAAAATACCCTTCCTCTTCAAAGTACTAATGCTTACAGTATTTGCCTAACTAAAGCAAGATATGAAATATCACCTCTTGATATTGCAGCAGCAGCAAGCAGCTATCTGTGCAATCCTCACAGGACTGTTACTTTAAAGGACTTTTACCAGGAAAACAGTCCAACGACAACAAGCATGAATGCAAAGCTCTGACCTGCAGCTGGAGACCCAGGAGGCATCCAAGGGAACTTCATGTAGATCTCTGATTGCTACTGGCTTTTTTAATTTTTGAGGGAAGGGAATTTAGTTGGATTAATTGTGACAAGTCATCTGGCTGGTAATACAGATTCTTCAGCTTCATGATTTCTCAGTTCTATGTAGATATGTACTATGTACACAGAATACTGAATAAAACTGACATAGCCATATTTTACACAACAACAAGTGACTGGGAACTCAGGGAGCATTTTTCTTTGGAGTACACATTTCTGTTTCTGCCAGGTGTGGTAAATGCCACTACTGGAAAGAAAAAGAAAAAAACAAACACAAACCTGTTCATATGAACTTGCTTGTATATCATAAAAGGAGAATCAAACTTTTGTTGTCCAGTGACTAGATCAAAATGTTCTCAGCTGAGGATGGAAAAACAACATTCCTCCCAGAATGGGAGGAATTCACTGACTGCTCTACTGGGTAAGTGAATGCCAATAACAGTCGAAGACCCTCACTGCCTGCTAAGGCACAGCCTGCTTGTAGTCCTTTTTAAAGCATTGGACTATTTTCCATTCATTCTGAATTTGGACAACCAAAGTAGTATTAATTCCTGATAGATTATATCCAATTACAAAATATTAGCAAATACATAACAAAGTTAATGAATGGCTGCCTCAAAGGCTGAAAGTATGACATTTCCAGCACTATTTTGAATGAGCATATTATCAAACTATTCAAAATTTTAAGACTGAGAAAATGTTCAATAAATAGGGAAGTATTAAACAGTCCTGGCAAAATGAAACACTTTCCAGATATTCATTATGCTGTGAAAGTAACAGTTCAGCAAATTCAAATAAGAGGTATAGTTTCAACCCCTATGTTTACTTTACATTTTTTTAAATTATTTTTTCCAAATTTGATTATTCTGATATTCATTAATAAAACGTCATACTGAATTATACATCAAAAACTATCAGACTTCTATTTATTCATACTGCTTACGTTGTAAAAAGCAAATACATTTGCAAGCCCTCTGTGTAGCTTTCTCTTCCATCTGTTTAAACACACAGGCTGTCAAAATAAACTCAGTTCCTTCAAATGTACAAAACCTCCACTTTCTCATCAACGTGACTAAGGACTTCAGCTAGTTCAATGACAAAGAACATGTTTTCCAAAATATCTTGCCTTCAGATGTATGTGAATTTTTGTCATTCTAAACATTTTTATTTCCAGAGACCTAGCAGCACAAGAAGTTCACCACCAAAGCACATGGGACATCTTTCTCCTTTGCTGAAAGGAGTACTGCCCTTAATTTCAACTAGAGCAGTTGAAAACCTTCCAGCCCAAATCATGAATCTTAGGCTTAAGATGGAAAAGGTTAAGACAGGTCTGGATTTTTTTATCAACTATTGATGCAAGCAATTCTCCTTGAGTATTATAAAATCATTTAATGGATGAAGAGCCTCCCCATTGTACCAAACCTAGGCTTCACACAGGTACAACACCCTCCAAACACCACGTGCTCCCCACTTCACCAGGTACCTTGCCAGCGTAATGCTGAATCCTGAAGCAGCTGTGAGGCAAGGAGGTGTCATTGAGGAACCGGGAGCATTTGCTCATCCTGCTCTCAAAATGCTGGTGAGTGGCACAGACTTGGTTCAGTTTTTCTAAAAAGGTGTCATCGGTAACAGTTCCTGGTCTCAGGCATTCTTCGTCTAGCATGGCCAGGATTCCAGTTTGGTTCTGAAGTTTCAAGACAAGAGCTTTAGCGTTTGCTTCCATCACATTTCCATCAAGGCATAAAAAGGAAACTATGATCTTAGGACCCAAGGGAATGGCAGAAAGATGTGCCAGGGGAGGTTTAGGTTGGGTATCGGGAAAAGGTTCTTCCCCCAGAGGGTGGTGGAGCACTGGAACAGGCTCCCCAGGGAGGCAGGCAAGGCACCAAGCCTGACACTATTCAAGCGGCACTTGGACAACGCTCTCAGAGATATGGTGTGAATTTGGGGTTGTCCTGTGCAGGGACAGGGGTTGGACTTGATGATTCTTGTGGGTCGCTTCCAACTCAGGGCCTTCTATGATTCTGCTACCCAGAAAAACGTTTTTCAAGCCATCTCAAAGTTTGTCTCTTTTCCTCATCCCCATTTCCAACAGATTTTTAGTATCTGTGTTTTTGAAAGACTGCTTCTGAGATCTGAATCTTAAACTTCATGTTGGAATTTCATGTCATTTACTCAGACTGTATAAACTCCAACTTAACTGAAAGTAGCTGGTTTATGGGTAAAACCAGCATATATTTTACATTAATGGTTAAAAACTGTTCTTTTCTGATTGTTAAGGAATTTTATTTTTCTTGGTGCATTAAGTCCCTAGGAAGTCCCCTTATTACATACAAGTACTTTCTGTACCTAAAGCACTCAGTAACAAGTCATTGAGTTTTCCAGATTCCATATAAAAAGAAATGTTATTTACAACGTAGCATGTGATATCTGCTATTGAAAACAACACTAAATGTAAACATTTAAGGGTTGTTTGGTGTTTTCTTTTTTTTTTTTTGCATAGGTGCTGCTGAACATTTCTAACAAAGTAACATATAGCCTTATGAAGAAAAAAAATTTTTAGTAGAATAAACTTTTACCACACAAAATAATGAGTGGCT
Source organism: Anhinga rufa (assembly GCA_013400875.1). Taxonomy (NCBI): domain Eukaryota; kingdom Metazoa; phylum Chordata; class Aves; order Suliformes; family Anhingidae; genus Anhinga; species Anhinga rufa. Next base: position 4,782 of record VZTV01050338.1, read on the forward strand.
TGTTTTATAAAATCAAAGTGCATGAGGATGCATACAGACTTTACAGCTAAATTCAATTCATACATTAAAAAAATTATTTAGAGAGATTCTTAAATATAACTTACATTTTCTATTAGGTCACAAATTATAGCATTGTTGAAATACTCAATATGAGTCCATTCAATCCCCTATAAGAAAAAAAAAAATTATGAACAGGAAAACAATCAAGGGAGCTTTTCCTCTAGGCAATTTAAATTATATTCCAGTTAACCAAGACACCGCTTTCAAATTTAATTATCTATGCTTACCAACATTTTATTTATTAAGAAAGAAATGCAATTATCTACCACTAACATTATCTGTGCAAAATGACTGTCCTTGAGCGGCTGCCAAACCCGCTCTCCATTCCTTTCCCCCACCCGTGTCAGCTTCCCATGCACTCCCTGGCGCCCCGCCAGGCTCCTCCTGCCACCCACCCGCCCCAGCACCGCTCTGCCCGCGCTCCCACTGGTCGTAAGGAAGGAAGCCCATTTCACTACAAGCATCTGAGATCAAAATTCCTAAGCTCTTAATTGTTGTTGTTGGTTTGTTGTGTGTTTTTTTTGTTTGTTGTTGGTTGTTTTTTTTTTAAACCGGGAGGAAGAAAGGGGGCTAAATTTAGATGAGACCATCTGAAAAATGCATAGTCTGGCTGTTGTTCAGATATTGCTAATATCCTAATTTTTTCAAATATCAGCAATAAAATTTCTAGGATGAGATGCCAATGCATCAGGAGGCAACACTGCTAGGGCAAAGGACTGGAAAAAGAAAATATTAATTCAATTCTTCATTTGCATTCTGTGATACTTCTTACAGTTGAGTTTCTTCACAGCATTTGAAATATTCAGGAACTTAACCGCAGTAATGATGTTTCAAAAGTTTCACCACTGAATGCAAAAAAGAAAAAAAGACATGCCCAAACTTCATATCATCCCCAGAATTATAAAGCAGGAACTTTATATAATTTTTAAAAATGTTTATACAGCAAAATGGTATAATCCAGTTTGAGTATAGACAGCATATGCCAGTTTCTACAGCTGTGAGCTGGTATTTTGTCTGAGCTCTCTATATCATGGGGAGTACTGCTAAAACCTATTAAAACTTTAACTTGATGTTCACTCACTGAATAACATCAAACACCCAGTCTGGGCTCCACAGCACATCTTAAATTTACCCATAAAGCTCACACAGCTCCCTTCAACACTTAACGGAAAGAAAATTAGAACCAAAAATCTATTTGTAGTTTCTTTCATCTTGCATGCTATTGTTTTACCCTCCCAATTCCCTTTTGAAACAGGATTAGCCGTGGCCACTGTTGGGGGTGTATCCCAGACGCTACTGTGTAATCCAGAGCACAGGCTGTAAGGTAATGGCACTGATACCAGAAAGCAACGTCAGTCTTCTAATATATCAATTAGCCCTTGCTCAGAACTGCCAGTCACTGCCGCCAATGAATGAGAGCTGGGTCTGGTTTATACCTGGACAACCCATAATGTGAAACAAAACCAAAACTGCTTAATGTAACTACCACACAGTCTTGCACAAACATGCTCCATGCCAGCCCTGTGGTCAAAAAGTGGCTCTGTTCCCTGAAAAGAGGATCCAGTATCCAAGCCTAAGTATCTTTACAGGTACAACAGAAAGAGGAGAGGATAAGGAAAGATCCGTTCAAATATTACCTCTCGGATGTACTCCTCCTGCTCTTCTTTGAGGGTAAGTTCAATGAAGATCTGCTGCAACTTCTCATTACAGTAGTTGATAATGAATTGCTCAAAGCTGTTGTCCTGTCAGATAAAACATGTTTGCATTTGCTGTTGTGTAAACGCCCTGGAACTTGGCTGGAGTAAGTTATTGAAGCGCTGCAAGTCAACAAGCCGCTTTATTAACTACTCCTTCCAGTTTTACGATATGATGGTTTGAGTAATATTTTCTTGAGAATGAGATTAGCTTGGAAATTTTAGACCAAATCCTTCCCTGAGGCTGTCTCCATTGGGAGGGATAAAAGCTCTGTAGGTTTATATTCATGATGCCTCTATACTGATTCCTTGGGACAAGTCATAAGGAGGCCTGTGGTGTCAGGGAATAAACAATACTTTTGCCTGCACTCCTCTGTCCTCATGTGTAAAATGTAGTCTCCTGCAGGTTCTGATAAATAAAATTATGATGGTAGCATTAGCTCTTTTCCAACCAGTATCACTCCGTAGCAAATAAAGTATCCTATTTCACCACAGACCAAGGCCCAAGCTGCTATTTTGATGCAGCTGAGCCCAGGTTAAGATTATTGGCTCCAGAGGTCAACCCACCTCCTCCCTGCCAATAAACTGCTCATGCAATTGCCCCCTGAAATGACAGGAATTAAAAGAACTTTATCAAACAAAAATCCTTTAAAAGGCTAACTCGTATAAAACTGGGTTAGGAGAACCTCGCGTGTGACCCTTTGCAAAGGGACCGCGGAGTGGAGCGGACCCTAGAAGGGCGGGTGGGCAGTGGGAAGGCTGCTCAGCGACTGCAGCCACGGCAGCCTACTCCATCACAGCTGCACAGGAGGACTGCTGCAGGAGCAGGGCTGTGGCATTTACAGCAGCACACTTCCAGAAGGACATACGCCAGCGTTGGGAACGACGGCCGCTGCAAGCCCCTAAATACTGCAGGTAAAGCCCTCATATTCAAGCTTTACTGCTGACATCACCAGGGCCAGGACTGCAGCATAAAAGCTGTGGTTCACCACTTCACCTCCATTATCTTAATGAGTGCAGTTTGGAGGCCAGGTGCCCATTCAGAGGACCAGTTTAAAACACCACTTTCAAAGAAAAAGGAACAGCAGCTTCATTGTTGTTTTTTTTTCCAGTGCTTGAAAGAGTTATTAATATTGTAAGAATTTCATACGCGTATCTGCAGAAATAACTGCAATCAAGAGTAATTTTGGATATCTGCTGCTGGTCTTGTCTTCTCAGCTTTGTGGTTGCGGGGTTCCCTCCCCCTCTTCCTTCCCCCCCNTAAAGAACACTCCGGTTATTTTGGAAGCCTGAAAGTTTGCAGAGTAAACCACTATGCCTTTTTACACTATCAAAAAAGTCTGCTATACAATACCTGTGAAGCTTAAGTTATGGTGATACAATTTTTATGTCTAAGGGCAACTGCAATCATTTAAATGTTTTAAATTAAGGATCTGGTTGCTAAAATGAGATTAAGAGCACACAAGCAGATTAGAAAATATTGAGGTAGCACAGATTACTTCTATCATTTTAGTTTTAGGTAAAGCAAAATCATAGCTGATCACCAAACTTTCTCAGCCACATCAAACTCTGCCCCTCACACCAACTGCAATTATCAGAGATTGCAAAACTTGCATAGCTCTAGACGAGAAAGTTAAAATTTGGCATGCATCAAAATGAGCACTGCAAACAAGTCATACTTACTGCATTCTGTTGCAAAAAGAAATTACATAAACTGCAGTCAGTACTTATACTACTTCCATAACAACACAAAATATATCTATTAGCATTTATTTGGCGTACCAAGTAGATCAGTCTTTTTATCACACTCGTATTTGTATGCCACTGAAAATGTGAAGTACTACATAAATGTTATGTATTAATTCTTTGTAGATGAGTGTATCTTTGGGTACTATCCAAAGATTATCAAATAAACTAAGGGATTGAGGCACTTCAGAGTGTAACACAGAACAGCATTCTTGCATTGTCACATCTCTAAATCACCGTGTATATTTTGTCTCAAAAAGCCATATATACAACCTTTGGTAGACATCTCAGTAAAGGGAGGGGAGAAGGGGGATGGGAAGGGAGTACTGAAGAATGAGTAAAAGTTTATTTGATACGTTCAGATAAGGCTATCACTTTAGATATATTGAGTTTGAAGTAAAAGGACCCCAGCTGACACATCACCTTGGAGAAGAGGAAGGCTAAAACACACTCTGCATCCTCCTGCCAGGCACATGCCACCCAACACAGAAAGACTGTTTCTCCGGAAGACCATGTTATTTGGATTACAAGGACTGCAGGAGTTTTCACTCGCATATTATACAGTCTTCATCTTCAAAAAAGATGGAAACTGAACTGCAAATCCAGCTAAACCATCTAACTAAAATGTCATTAACAATATATTAAAGTAATTGCTAGATGCTTTCCTGATTTGCTATGTATCTGTGATGTTTATGGTTTGCCAAAGAAAGGCAAACCAAAATCCACAGAATTCTTCACAAATCACTTACTTTAAGCTATGAAATTCTATTTGACATTGCCAAGCCACTGAAAATTGCTATTCCAGGAAAAAGTCATTGAAGAGCAGTGGCAATTTTGTTCTTTATATATGATACAGAGCAAAAGGCTAACAGTTAATTACAGCAAAGAAAATGAGGAAAAACTTTTGGCATTACCAAAATTCTCAAAACACTTAACACTGAACAGACCAGAATACATTTGGTAAATTAAATACACTTCAGAAGGCAGCATTTCCTTTTACAAGTTCTAAGAAATACTGTATGAAAAACCAATTAGAGTGTGTATCTCTGGGCAAATCTGAGTAAGGCAACAGATTGTGAATTTATTCTCCCTTACTGTATATCTACAATTTTTAATTTTGCGAGGGCTTAACAAAGCATAAACAAATGCTCAGAAATTAACTGTCCCCCAATATTTTAATGAAGGCTCCTAGAAATTAATATGACAGAACTGGAAGGGATCTAAAAGACTCCTGACATTGTTTTTTAGAAGGCAATAGAGAATGGTTAGTATCAGTGATAGCACATCACTAAATCCATTCAGGAGAAACGGGCTGGAAGGACCCAGACATCAGAGACTGTATGTGCTCCCTACACTGACCATTCGCACTAAGTGACAGAAAGGGTTTTGACCAACACAGAAGCAGCATGGTCAGACACAAAATTTCAGGAACAGTTAGTAAATTCAAATATTCTTAGGAAATTTTAGAAAAAAAAAAAATATTTAAGACCAGGACTTCTCAAAGCGTCAGCTTCTCCTTCAGGCTGTAAATCTGCTACTTTAAGGCTGAGAGCATCACTTAATTCCATGCATTTTTATAGCAGCATTTCAAACTATCCCTTTGAAATCACTGTGTAATATAAAATAAAGCCTTTGGGGAAGAAAAAAAACCACTCAGTCTCTCAAATGAAATTAAAGGTGCTTGGAAACAGAATGTCACGTGGAATAGGCTTAGAATCATGTCAAATTTATAGATACAGATGAACCAACCACCCTCAGCTTATCCTCTCCATCTTTTATCAGGTGCAACAATAAATTTAGACAAGTAGAAAAATTCACTGACAAAAATCAAAGCCTACTCCACCATGTTTTTTACTTCATAAATAGTCGTGTCTTGCTCATACAGCTTTATTCTTTACCAACCTTCAACCTACTGGGCACCAGGGTAGCATTTCGTGAATAGTAAGTTTTTGAACTCTAAAATTCTGCTCCATGCAAAAATATAGTGCTTATATATACAAGCAGATCACGATGTTGTACTCAGGTTGTTAAGAGTCAACCATGAAAAGATAAAAAGTTCTGGTTTTGAACCACTGCTATTACATGTATTACATACAGGAGCTTGAAAGTCTGAGGACGATATTTCTTGTTCCTTAATATTTTATCTAATTTCTTGTTTGGAAGATTCCAGTCATCTATATCATGGAATCATCTCAAAAAAAATATATGGATGCATGGGTGACCTTATGCATTGTTATCCTAGTAAAATACCCATAGTAAACTGACAAAATAAAAATATTTTTGTAAAAAGAAAAAATAATTAGGCTAAAAGTCTCTTACTTGTCTCAGGCAGAAATGTCTCCGTATGCTAATCCTGAGTGTAATTTCTTGCATTAGATTTACGAGCACAAAATATATAAAATAGGGCATTCTCCTATGAAAACCAGCTACCTTAATCTTTCACCACACCAGTTCTTGTTGACAGCCAATTCAAAAATCTACATATTGCTTAGTCTACAATCACACTGACCAAAAGGTGTTCAGCAACACCTTTTCAAATACCTTATATGAACACATACAGCTAAAAAAATACATGAGAAGTATTTAAAGGAGAAGCATAATTTAAAACAAAACCTGAACATTTCAAGTCATGAGACTGACTGTTGAAATCAACAGAACTAATGCCATTAAAATGGACTTTTTGATCAATATGGGGGGAAAAAAAAAGACATACAGAGATTGATGCTTTTGCCCTAACACATACAGCCCCAGAAAGTAACTCTTCAAAATCAACACAGCTCCAGGCATCAGCAGTCTCTGGCCTCATCCTAACATAGGCAGGTGACCCCAGGTAGTTCTATCAGGCCCCTAGACTACTACTGAGGCTCCTAGAGAAAAAGCCAGATGGCAAAAGCAATAATGATAAAAACCTAACATACTTGCTTCACTGAGATGAATAGTGGAATAAATGGTGAAACCAACCAGCAAATTTAATTTATATCCTACTGTGGTGTCTGGGGATAGGGATTTGTATGTATGACCACAGAAGTGTACGAGTTTATGAGATGAAACTAAGAAATACAAATGCTAGAAAATTAAAATCAGCAAAATGGGGAAAGTGGATTTCAAGAAAATGAAAAAAGACACTTTTTATCTTAGAAAGCAATGAGCTACATGTGACCCAGTTGTAACATTTTTTTAAATTTTTTGCAAAGTTAGTGAAGATATGTAATCAACATTTATCCCTTACTTTTCTGTTTACATATACAAATATTTGAGTGATTAAACTTAATTGAAAAATCTCATGTAAACTCAGTAAGCTCTGTGCTTTTGTGTAAAAATCTCTATAGGCAAAGAACCAGAGAAGCATATCATTTAACTATAAATATTCCACATATATGTAATCAAACTATGTTTTAGTGTATCTAATGGAAGCAAGAAAGATATGTGCTGAAGCTTCGAGGATTATCCATTTTCCATATTTGCATAGCACAGTCAACTTCAGTCCTTATTGATGCTTTTGGCACTGGTAGAGAACCAGGCACTCTGAAATCCATCTTGCTTGCAGCTGTGGTGTCTGGACACACGGGTCTAAACCACATTTGGAGTTGAAAAGGCAAGAAACTACAGTGAATCCAGTGCATGCAATGCCTGTGTGATCCACGGGGAAACCTTGGTACAATCACTTCAGCAAACTCAGCCTGATAAAAAACAGTCCTGGAACAACAGGAATTAGAAATAGGCAAGAACCTACTATATAATCATATCCATTCGTCTACTGAGACAGAATAGGTGCTGTAGGGCAAAACGTTATTCTCACAACCTGAAGCAGAGCATTTGTGTGTATTTGCTCCAGCATTTCAAATATCTCCTCTGTTGAAAACAGCCAGCCAATGGGATTTACTTCATAAACCTGCATTTTGCAAAATAAGCCTCTCTAATTACTTAAATTATAATGTGATTAATTAGATGGTAATTAACTTCCTGGAATGCACCTCTGCTTAAGGAGATTACTGCTTTAACTGTATTTTAAAATCTCCATAGCACCTAGGAGTACAACCAAGGGTCCCTCTCTGTAAAGCTCCCCTCTTTCACAACAATTGCCAGCAGATGCAGTTGATCAATTATAGATTAAAAATTCAGTTCTCCTCTTTCGCACTAGACTGGGCTTTGCCCTGTGCAGATTGTGCAGAGGGCAGGTACGTGCATGTTGGCACTGCCACTTGCCAGTATGTAATATACTGATGGGCATCAGAAAAGGGTTGAACGATTTCAAAAAGGAAATCTGTTGCAAGGTAGAGTGCCTAGAAAAGGCAGCTGGAAATTACAATCTGGAGATTAAGACAACTACCAAAACAACAGATATCCATGGCTGAGTTAGAGCCAAAGTCAAGACATGAAGAAAGGGTCCCCAGAGCCTAAAAGAATGAAAAACAACACAAGAAGATGAAGATAAAGGAAGATCCTGACAAGCCAGTTTTCTCCCTGTTCTTTTTCTCCTCTCTAACAAGTCATCTTTCCAGCAAAGAACTAGACCCTTCTCCGGTAAAATCATCCTAGGTGAGGGGGGAAGCCTCTGGGCCAGAAGCAATGGCTCAGAGCTCAGCATGCTCTGCAGCTGTAATTTCCTTCATGTAATGAACAGGATAGAAAAAGGCAAAGCAACTATTCAGCAACTGGGCCAAGGTGTGCTATAGGTTTGTGGTAGAAGTGGAAATACTTCCCCAAATTTTTCATGCCTTAAACATCTCAAAGGTATTTTCAATGTTTACGCCCTCCTTATTTGGCTACCTCCCTCTAAAAATAGACAATTACCACAACTATGAACATGTTAATATAATGAAACTACATTCTTCATATTTTTAACAGATTCCCTTAATAAAGGTATTGGCATTTTATCAATGTCCAGATGACAGTTTACATAGTACATGCAATATGACCAAGCTTCTTTCCATCACAAGGCACTTCTATGCACAAGAAACAAGCTAATTGCCATAAATAAATAGAAGCACTATCAAAGCGCATCACAGACTGAGAAATGGACCTGGCTTTACCACTGGGTGGCTTGTTTGGCTCTTTTTATTGCTGGTATTTTTATTCACTGCTGGGTTTTATGCAGAATGTGCATATTTTTATGCAGATGCTGCCCCATCTTTGCATGTTCTTGTGTACCAGGAGCAAAAGGAGTTGGTCAGATGCTGTCCCCAAAGACAAGGCATTCACATCACCTCTGGTCAACCCTCAGCAGATGTCTGAGGGCCAAATGGAAACAGCCCCTCTCTTTCTGCAGCCTTTACTTTTGCAGCTCTAGACCCGGCACATCCCCACTTCTCGTCAGGCTAAAATTCATGGAATAAACTGCTCCGCCAAGGGATTGAGCAGAAAGCACTCACACTCTCAAACTGTCTTCTCAGGGCCTGGCAAATTTCAAAAATAAGCCTTTTTTGGCAGCCTTAACTTTCATAAAACTGCACTCCAAATCATGAGCTTCGTTATATAGACCAGCTACATAGTGGTGCCTGAAAATTCAGAATAAAGCTTTAAGCCAACTACCACAGACATACATTTTTATCTCTGAAGGCTAGGCAGGTTGCAATATTCACACTTGCTTCATGACATTCATTTTTCGCCCTTGTCTACACTGGAAACGTAGACAGAAAATAAAATGTCCAAACCAAAGAGAATGAGTCTTCTGCTCATTTCTGTTGAAACCTGCCAGGCCCTCAGTCATCTGCCTTCTACAGCCTACATTTCCTTTTCATAAACCCATCCCTTCCACAACCCTACCCCAACATTTTGTAGAGATGCGGAAACCGCTTCTGCCCAAAAATACAGAATCAAACATGGAATAAAATGGGACCAGCCCTAAACCTACCTCAGGAAGTCTGCAATCGAGCTGGCTCTGAAATTCCCAGTGCCACCAACCACCGTTCCTACCCCATCTCAAATCACAGTCTAGACTGCAGACTGACTACACGTGCAACCACTCAAAAATGTGGATAAAGATACTTGGAGCAATTAGTGTCAGGCTTCAATCCACTGCCCAACCTCCAGCAGCATTACACAGCCAACCTGGTCCTGTAGCCTGCATTTTCACACTAATCCTAGTCCCTAAAAATCCTTGCATATAGACAATTCACGCAGAGACACCCAAAATTTCAGCTTTTCACTTTCAAAATATTCAGTCCCAGCATACAGCTTACCACAAAGGGCATGGCAGGATTCAAAAATAAACACAGCTCTACAGCACCTATTTTGTGGATTTAGCCAAGCTTGCTGTTGACATCTGCCAAACCCACAGAGGCTGAGGATTATTGATAGATTTAAAATCCCTAATCTGAATTTTTGGACAGCCAATTCCTTAAATCTGATTTTTTGGATAGCTTTTTGGTTTGTCTGAAAAATGGGGTTTGTGCTTGATGAAAATACTAGCAGAAACCAAATCCTAAAGAGTATATATATGCCAGCATTATTAATAGTGCGGTATCTTTCCTTTGTTAACTTTCAAGAAACCTCCAGTTACTTGGTAAATTAACTTAATCTTAAATTACAGAAAATTGTAGAAATTACAGTGGACAGTAAATAATCTTTCAAAAAATAGATGAAAAAAATCTCATTCATATAAGCTTCAATTTGCATATAATGGAACAAGATTGCTATTGTCATCAGAAGGTGAAGTGTAAGATCTTTCAGAATGGTGCATCTGTACTTCACTCTTCCTACAGGAGGAATTGTAGGACAGTCTAAGGAATCATCCTAAACAGGAATAAGGCCCAAGAACTTTGTCTGCCCTGCCCATTATGAAACAAACCAAAAACCCAAAAGATCTGTAGCAAACTAATGTTTTTGCAGTGAAAGCAGACTATTCTATATTGTATTCCAATAACTTTTCAGTGGGAATCTCAGGACAAAACAGGTAAACTAGAATATCGTTAGTTTATTCTTTCAGCAATCCTGATGGTTAAGTATAATATTAAGGGGGTGGGGGGAAATCACCCTTCAGTAAACACGTATCTTGTTCCTTATTTCAATTGTCCTAAGCTTCATGTGTAAATATTTAGCATGTATATAAAAAAACCTTCTACTTCACCTTCTATGTTTTTTGATATGTTCTGTCTCCAAGGTACAAGGACACTTTAGGTCAAAGAACATGTACTAGCGATTAACCTCTCTGCTTCCCGAGTAGAAACATGATTAAAGTAGGCCTTTTTACCTTCAGCATATCAAATAGCTTACAAATTTAAAACACAAGTTTACAGATTAAGAAGTCTTTCAAATACATTTTTGCCAAAAAACATTCTTTGTAGAGTTGATGTTAGTTCTGACCCTCAAGAACGGACATGAAAATAAAAATCTGACTTAAGGATTAGGTTCAAAAGGGAACTGCACATTTTTAGTCAGAGGTTTTAAGTACTTTATGATTAGATGGATATAGTTACTGCCATTAGCTACACCTCAACTAATATTTGAATGTTTAGCCATCGTGTTTACAAGTGTACCACACAGCAAAACACTCCAAATTCCACTACACTTTTTATGCTATAAATCTTAAGACATTATTGAATTTTCCTTGATTTACAGTATCATATAGTGTTAAAATTTCTTTCATTTATTGATTGTTTTAATATAACTAAAGATTATATTTTCTGTGAAGTAGTTACTTAAATTCTTAACAATAATTGCTTTTGTAAGCATTATCTCAAGATCAAGGTTTTTGTGATATTTGATCATTTGTTATAAAACTCGACATAAAAATATTTGGCAGGCATCCTCTCAATTGACCTTATTACAAGACATTCATTCAAACAACCACAAGACCAGTTACGCTTTGCCTTGAAAGAATATCTTTGCTTTTGATTCAATAAGTCAGCAGTTTCTGAGTACAAAATTAACCTGTCTAGAAACACAGGTATGGCTAAGTGGGCAGTACTGAAAATACAGCTGAGTCAGGATTTTCTAATGGATTTTTTTTCTATCATTCGCCCTTTGAATTACAGTACTGCCACACAGTCCCAACACCAGTAACTGTACTAGCTACCTCTAGAAACCTAAACCAATCGAGTTTCTTTTTCAAACATCTTTAAATTAAAATATAGTACAGTAGAAGCTGTGTATGTTTCTGGCATACTATCTGACTCCCATTTTGAATGTTCAGAAATAATTCCATAATTTCTGTGACACTGAACCAAGCTGCTGGCTAGTGCTTTCACTACAGGTCTTAACTCATGAGAGGAAGAGTCCTGTCTTGTATGAATTTGATTCTCAAGTCACAAGCAAATCTTTCCCACCTTTTCCAGTAGAACCTATACTCAGCATTTAAAGGAATGAATAATAACTACCCATGTTATTTTAAAGCTTTTGAATTTGCATGAAATGGGAAAGCTACATTGTAATTCAGTATGAAAAAGCCTTGTTTTTTCAGTTTTCTTCTGCAAAACTAGATCTCCTGTACTCTACTACTTACTCATGACCTTCCAAGATGTTGAACTCCTACAAAAAAAAGAACATCACATACGAGAAACAACCTTGTCTCTGGAACACCAACCCACAAACACAATTACTCAGTTGGCTTGTGTGCTAGTGCAAGCTTCTGTCTCCTACCTCACCCTACATGCTTATCCTTAATCAAGCATAAAAAAAAAGAGCTACTGAAAACAAGAGTCCTGCCCAAAGATGCCAGTAGTACCATTCCAGTGTCCATCTTTCTAAAGGTACACCAAGGACCAGCTGCAAAGAGATCTTGCACCAAGATCTCCATTCAGCCACCTGACTGCTTGCAAATATTTTATATTTATATTTATATTAATTTGCTCTTAGGTTTAATGCAAACAATACAACCTAGCTTAGTAAACCCTTGAAGCAAGTGTCAGCTTTGCTTTTCCTCTTCATAGAGGTATTTTCATTTGCACATACTTTGATGTTACGCTTCTGAAATAAAGCTTACACCACCCTCCCATGTATAATTACTGTTTTCTGGATTATTCCCATCTTCTACACAGTTTAAACACACTCCCTGGATTTTCAAGAGGGATGTAGGGAAGTGGGTAAGGATTGCATGTTTTCTGCTGATTTTTCTCCCCAGTTGAGTTTCTAGTTTAAACACTATACAGATTGCAACCAAGATCTCTTAAAATAAACCGTCAGAACAAGATTTATGAAAAATCCATCCCCCTGGTGTTCTCTAACCCAATTAAAAACTCTTTGTTGATTGTTTTTGTTTCAAAATACCACCAGTCTAAAAATACTATCATAAACAAACAGCAGTGAGCCACAGATCGTTAGCTAGGAATTAGTACAGAATATTTGTCTAAGTGAATAGAGATGAAATGGAATATAATTCCTTGTTTAATTTTGACAGGAAAGAAATGTATAGTTTTTGGTGTGTTTTTTAAAGGATACAAAGCTTGTTCAAAGACATCCACAAAATGCCTTAGGGCAGAAATGACACTGCAGACTTCCTCTTATGCTCAGAATGTATGTCACAACAAAATATATTTAGTTTACCCACCATAAATATTTATTTACCTATGGTGTAAAACCACAAGTCTGGCCTTCATAAATTCTTGTTTCAATTGCCAGACATGCTAATTTTTCTAGTGTTTTGTTTTGTTTTGTCAGGAATGGCCCATTTGATTCAAATTACATGTATTCTGATTACAAACCTACGAACTACTCTATAAAGCTTTAATAACAGCTCTCGCATTAAATGTTTACCATTATAAAGGTCTTACCTCAAAAATTTCAAAGCCATAGATGTCCAGCACCCCCATTACCTTCTTTCTCACTTTTGTTTGTGCCTTAAAAAAAATTAAACATTGAGTCAGTCATCTGTACATTTCATACTTGGGAATCAAGAAAACTAATGTATCTCATAAGTAGACTGTCAAATTCTGCAAGCTGAAACGTTAAGTATGGTTTCCCAAAACACACAACGTGAGTATTTTCATAAGCTTAAAGCAGAGCAGAGCGCCATTGATTAAGCTGTGATACAGTTATCCACCTGTACCATGTGTAACAGTTACAACCAGGAAAAATGAAATTGGCAAATACAGTTCTACCGTTCACTTTAAAATTAAAATATTTCTATTGATTTTTTTGCAGGCAGAAAACAACAATACCTTAATGCTCTCATTGATTCTGGTAACAAGCCAAGAGAACAGCCGACTGTATAAATTCTTAGCCAGAGCATCACGGGCGTAATAAGCCTAAACAGAAGAAAGAAGAAAAATGTTAAAAATGCTGGGCTAATCACAAACTTCTTATTACTGACCTATCTTAAACTTCCTATGAACACAGTGAGAACGGCTAAGGCATCACTGCCTCTGCCTAAGCAGGCACTGGAGCCAGACCAGAGGTGCAGGACACTTTGGCAGCATTGGCGGCTTACTGGTGCACCTCTCTGCCTTCCTGGCCACAGGCTGGCTGGAACAGCAGCCACAATCAGGGCACTTCGACTCCCTTCCTGCTCATCCAGACATCCTCTAAACACTCACATCCCCCATCCTAATCCTAAGAAAAGGGACTTGAGCAGCTGTGGTTAGGGAAACAACATTCCTGCTAGCCTGAGCTGATGAGACACAGGTGGCAATCACACTGGCTCTGCAGCATTACAGAAAGATAAATTCATGCTGGCAGCAGCAGTTTTTCAGCAGCCCAGGGCATACAACTCACATGAAATTACACCAGTTGCTCTAAATGAAAACAGTCTGCCACGATACTTTTGACATGTGTTTTGTGCAGAACCGTTTCATTTTTTCATTCTCTGCAACCTTTTCCTACCCCTCATCTGTTTGAGGTAATTCACACATAAAAGCAAAACATCCAGTATATTTGAACACTTAGAAACTGCCGAAGAAAACACACTCTTATCCTAGTGATATGTTTTATTCAGTACAGCCTATTAATTGTAGTTTTTATTTGGGCACTTATGGTTTAGTCATGTAGAATAAATTGCCATTTAAAACTATGCTTTCCTTTAAAATCAGGACCTCTTTTTACCTGAGCCACATTTAGTGTAGTTGAAACTTTCTCTTGCTTGGCCTCAACCGTCCGGAAGCTGAAAGCTCTTTCCAACACAGACTGGTCTATACCTGTCAACTCGCAGATTTCCTTGAGTTCTAGCATAAAAAAAGGAGAGTGTAAATATAATGAATCCTTCCATATTGTTGCTTTTTCTTCCCCAAAACTGTTAGCTTTTAAGTACTTCAGTATTTTCCCAAACGGGTTTTCTTCAACACAAGTGTCCCCCATCCACACTCTCTCCCCACTACACGGCCAAGCACAGTTTTTAAAAATATGCACAGCATGAGGAAACAGAGTTACTGGTTTTGAAAACACTTTCTATCTGGTTATTTTTGTGAAGAAACTTTCCTTTCATTTTTATCACAGACTACTCTTCATGATGAAAAACTTTCAAATGAAAATAAATGAACTTGCAAAATATATCAACTGCAAAACCAGGACCAAATGAATCTGACATTACAGGCAGAGATTCCCTACTTCAAAAGGACAAAAAGCCTCCAATGCAGAATAACCAAGCAGTTACAGAAATGCATAGCACCATTTAACATTTCAGAAGAAAGTGTTAATGAAAAAAGAAAATAATCATTTTTGGAATTTCAAACAGAGCGATTGAAATTGCACAGAATTCAACCCACATTTGCCTGCGGGTGAGTTTTGGAAACAATCTAATTTAATTCATCTGTGAGGATATTGTATGTCTACAGAAACTACAAAATTAATAATGACTTCAGACAAATTAGTGTTTTTCCTCCCATCACTAATCTCATCTTACCGTTTTTATCTTTGATTTTACTTTCATCTAGGCCATTCACGCGAGATTCAGGCTTAAATTCAATATTTCCTAATTTCAGAACAGCTGCCACCACTTCAAAAACAGACTGTGTTTCATGATCCATAAAGCCAACAATCTGCATTGCATTCTGGAAAGAGGACAGATAAAATTATGAGATAAAAGAATCTACATTTAAGCAGATCAAACTTGCAAAATTCGCCATTTATCTGTATTAGCATAAATTTAAAATGTTTATGAACACTTTTGCTACAAAAAGAACATGATATAATTACTACTCTTAGATAAGTAAGTTTTTTAATATGAAAGACAGATTAAAAGAGATCTGGTAATCGAGCTGGCATGTCAGTCCAGTCCACTTCTAGGATTTATTCGATTTATGGGTTTCTAAAATGCAGTACTTTTTTTATTTATTTCTTTTTATCCACTTGATTTCGTTTATAACCCAACCCAATTTTTCACAGTCAAGCGAACAGGTACTACTGTATTCTCAGTCCACTCTGTTGCTCTAAAAGCCAGTAACTTTTAGAACCTAAATTTGCATACACTGGGTAACAGGGTCCTGTATTCTTCTTGTCCCTGAGTACAATCAAGCAAAAACATAATGATAAATCATCCTGAGAGCCATCCCACGCCTGGTTCTTCCTTCGACTTGGTCAGCATCCCCTGGTTCATGAAGGTCAGTCACTGCCATCACAAGCAACTATACAATATATCCTTTTCCATGACCTGATCAAGGGGTCTGGGCTTTCCCCGCCCCCCCCCCCTTTTTTTTTTTCTTTCTTTTGGTCTATTTTGTATTCCCACTAGAATACTCCAGAAACTTGGTTCTTTGTATTTTCTAGTTGTAGCTAAGCTTCCCTGCGCAAACACGCTATACCCTTGCATAAGGAGCACTAGCACTCAGAAAAGACAGCCCTTCCAGCCCAGCCCAGAGCAAACACCCAGACCGAGGGCATAAGGCCTCTGCATTAGTGTTGATCCCTTTGGGGTTTACACCCAACCCCTGCTACTTCTTACCCTAACTGTTCTGAAGTTTGCAGCATCATCCACTCCATTCACTTTGGCAGAATCCAGCCCCAGGTAGTTGTATCTGCTGAAGTCCCGCTCCAGTTTGAGTTTGCCTAATAAATCAAATAAAAATAATATCATTAGTAACAGCATTCTTGTTAGTAGTTCTTTTATCCCCAGAACCAGTATTGTGAAGAACTGTTTTTATTATTAGCAGGATTAAGTTTTCTTTAAGAATCTTTTAATTACAAGCCTTCTGAATAAGAACAGGCTTTCTTCTCTGTTTATAATACATTGCAAACCCAGTTCTGACTCAGATATCTGGATAATACCAACCCATATATTTACTTCAGGTTATTAATATTGCCACTACCACCAATAATTTGAAAAAATGAATCAATATCACATTTCCCACAAAAGACGATGTGCATGGAACAGAACGTTAAATATAAAGATGACTCATATCTGAAAATGGCACAAGGGCAACACTTACAGAGGAAGTCTTCCGATCCACCAGACAGTATCTGATAGAATATGTGGAAGTTTCTTTCACCTCTTGGCTGCTTAACAACACGAGACTTCTCTAGCAGATCTAAACAAACAAACAAAATCTCACAGGTCAGGGAAAGATTGTTGGAGCAAAACCCTTTAATATGAATATAATCCCCCATCGTTTTCTACTTCATTGCTTTATATCAGCAGCAACAAATTAGATGATAAATGGGAGGCACAAACCTTAACACAACGTATCACATTAATACATATTTCTCAAGGAAGTTATTTGAGCAAGCTGTAAGCCCAGTACAATCTAAATGCTGCAGTCTATGAGCTGCAAAGAAAACTCAGGTCGGGGAAGCAATGTGCTCAAAAGACATCAACCAATTTACAGTACCACCACAAAATTAAGATTGGTGAGAATGATTGTATGGGTGAAGGTTTGAAAAGAACTGAAATGTTAACAGGCTACACGCATGAAAGATGGGTAAATGAAAGGGGGAAGCCAAATAAAGAATTTAAACTGAATAATCATGTAGCACTTTGTGATCCTCAGGTGCATCAGACTATGAAATAATTCCCAATGGGACTGACAGAAGCTCCATCATAAGACACTTAAAGTGAAATGGAAGAGCAGCACTTTGAAAAGCATCACTGCACTGATTGAGGAGTTTGACAAGAATATTGCTTCATTCGCCACCGTTAGTGACAGACACATTTCTAAGCCTTACCAATAAGGGCAGGAATCCAGGCAGACAGCAGAAGCGGACTGACTTGTAACACATTGCAGACGCTTCAGACTCTACATCATATTTACCATGGAGGTGACAATACAAAGGTTTTTCAGCCTGTCCTGCACTGAAAGGCTGTGATCCCCAGCACACCAGGAGAGGGATGCGGTAAGAGAACCTCTGGACAGGTTTATAGTACACTCACTGGTTTTGTACCAAAAAAATGTTTTCCTTCTTTTCTTGCTGGCACACGAGGGCTCCACACCATGTTTTCCAGAACCCACAGTTCCCAGTATACAGTTTCTCTTAGGCTATACATATTCAGCGACATGAAGATAGAGACATTCAGTGCCTCATTCCAAGCGCACAGCAAAGGAGTTCCCCCATGCACCTACCACTGCATACCCACCACAGCTCTCTCTGATGGGGGTTAAATTCGCCCTAAGCTGCGCCCAGGCAAGAAGAAAGCCCCAAAAGGGAAATTACCATAGCTTGGGTGTCACTCTTCAGAAGAAATGCCACAAAGTTGAGATGAGGTTTCACAAAGGTAAAGCACAGGGAACACCAACTCATTTAAGGACATGTGGGCTTGCTAAACACTTCCCCTGCCTGGCTACTATAATATCTGATGGGTATTCTACTATACCTTTCCTCAGATTTCCATTTCTGCTGAAATTGAACCTGTTTAGTCTTAGCAATCCATAAAGTTAGAGGCGGCCCTCAGTGCAGCCACCTTTGTGCTGCAAACCCCGCTCCAGCCCTGCCACAGAGGAGCAGATGCCTCTGCACCGGGCTGCAGGCCCCAGGCTCCGCCGGCTCTCTAGCACGCCAGGGTTTAGCCTGAGAGGGAGCGTCTGCCCTGGAGTTCGCTCCATGAACGGAGGAGCAAGGAGGAGTGCAATAGAGTGTATTCATATTTTCACTAGCTACAGGCAGTATGTTCTGCCTGTGTTGCCCACTGTAATCACCCAGACTTACACCTTTTCTTGTGAAATAGGAACCAAAGACCAAACTTCATCCCACAAAATTATACAAGCCTTCGGAGGCCCTCCTCCAAATAAACTACAGCAAGACAGATTCAAAAACTAATTTCTGCTCTAATAATTAGCCAGTGACAACGATGACAAAATTCACACAGTGTTACTAATCTTCTGCTTGGCTTAGAGTAGGACAAGTTTCCAATATTCTACCGACCAGCTGAACTATGTTATTCCATAAACCTGCAATTGCTTAAGAGAAGTTCAGCCACCTTAGTGGGTGACAGTGAATGTAGCTCCCAACGACCAGAGCATCGGACTGTATGAAGACAAATACCTCTTCACCGATGAATGCGTCATGTGACCACGCCACAACTTTAACCTTGTTTGAATAGATATTTGTGTTTTTATAACTCAATAACCCTACAGTTTCTTTCCTTCACAGGTGGCCCTGTTTCAGCACCTGGAAGTTTTGCACATCCTGATGACAAAGTACACCCCAGATACACCCAAACAAATGGCTGTCCCATATTGCCAGCAGTTCATCTTTACATTAGGATGGGGCAGGTTACAGATTTCCACTTTTGCTTTTTCCATTTTATTGGCATACTTATTTTTTCTTTCTTTTTTTTTTTTTTTTAAAGTCACAGATGACTAACATCTGATGGTTGGTGCTATGTTGTAAAGGCATAGATCAGAAGGTATAGTTCCCACCAGCAGCCTAGCATGCAACCTCAGTACTTCTGACTTCACCTAAGGTTGGGGCTCCCCTCCTTGAGCTGTGGTTCATCCAAACTATGCAGTTAGACTAACTATTGGATACCTGATCCACTCTAGTTTTTAATTCATAACTGAAAGGGAGAGGCTGGTCCACCATCCAAGCGTTAATACTTGGGCTGAGAAAGGCAGGGTGAGCACCAGGCAGTTCA
The DNA here is from genome assembly GCA_013400875.1 of Anhinga rufa. Classification (NCBI taxonomy): domain Eukaryota; kingdom Metazoa; phylum Chordata; class Aves; order Suliformes; family Anhingidae; genus Anhinga; species Anhinga rufa. Next base: position 24,216 of record VZTV01050338.1, read on the forward strand.
GAGTCCCGCTGGCTGTGAAGGTTCTCTGGTGAACTGTTGGAACGGATCGCAGCCAAATTTAATCTCAAAGAAATAAACAACTTCAGCTCCTGCGGTGGCTACACACACTTCAGGAAACTGCTGTATTTTCAAAGGATGTTGAAGGAATACAGTTTGTGAAGCGGTTTGACTTATTTGGGTTTAAAAATATTCTATATATAAATTTACTCAAATGCTGTCATAAAAGCTCCGCTACATACCCTGGCAAAATATATGTAAGCCGCCTTCTAATTACATGCACGCCTTCAGCAGATTTAACACACAGTTTCTCGAACATATGTTAAATGAGTAATGTTAGAAGGATATCTGTCTTGGATTTTTCACTGCAGTTTATCTTATTTACATGTTTTTAGAAGCAAGGGGGTTAACTAAAAAACAGTCAGCTTTCCAAAGTCCTAATATTCTCTATTCTGTCAGCCTTCGTAATTTAGGAAAAAGGTTCCAGAAGGCCATTGCTGACAGAAAAATCAGGTATTTGCCTTAACAAAGCAGCTGTTACCAATTCTTTTTAAAGCTGTATTCATTCTCTGCTTTTTTTCTTTCATGCCCACATGCAGACTGAAATCAGACTGGTAGAAAAGGTCCAGACCATCTGCCCTACTCTTAAGAAAACTTCTTCCCTTTGTTTGCCCTAGTTAGCATTTTAATAAACCAACCAAATATATTTTCCTTAAAGCAACTACTGCACAACAAGTAACTTCTGTGGTAACTCTCACATGCTTACAAATTCTGTGGATTGAGCAGTCAGAAGACACAAAGATGCACATCAGATTTCTGCATGCATCCACTTGGTAATTCTGTTTATAGGGGCTTGTGCGGACAGATAGTGCTTATCTATATGAAAACACACACAAGCAACCCCCCCCCCAAACTCTATACATATTACATTTTGTAATATATTCTATATAAATTATGTATAGGGACTATACAGAATTATCTAGAGAGAACATACAGAACTACATATGGTGTATTTATGGATTAGGTGTTCTTCCTGCACCATCTAACACTGCTTCTGCTTGAACTGAAATATTTAACGTGTTGTGTGAGTCAAAGCAACTGTAAAAATTAAATTGCTTTGGAAAGGTCCAACCTGGAAACACTTCTTAAATCATATTGTCTGAATATCCATCGATTCGGTGACTCAATCCAGCTACATCCCTCAGGTTCTGAAGATTATTTGTTATGCCTAGATAACACTGGTTTAAATGCAAGAGATATGTGTAAGCATCTTGCTAAACCATTCGACTGAACTCAACATGAAAGAAAAAAAGAAATTGATACTGAATACCTCCAGAAACTCCAACATACAAATTTACATTAGTTCTTTTCAGTTACTTGACCCATGAACTTGACTGATGCAAAAAAAAATTAGGATATTTGTATTTCTCTAAATATACTAGAAATTCAATCAACATTCAAGAAAGGAATAAGTAAACACTACAAACAAACAACAAACCTTGGTACATTCTGAATAATCGAGAAAAAATCTGGTTTAGTCATATTCTCTTCAACTGGCCATGAGCAAGGACCTTTTTAGGTATTCAGCCAAAGTTACAGAACATTTTGTAGTCACAGAAGCTTATCTCTACACCCACATTATGTTAAATTATATTTTCTGTTTTCCTACCTTGATTCTTCAGCTGTCATCAAAAAAAGTCACCGATTAAAAAGAAAATATAGTAGTGGTTTCTCAGGAACTTTTTCATGTTATTCCCACCAAGTTTATAATAATGTTCTCTTGAATGAAACGATCCAGAATTGTATCAAACAAAACCTACTAGCTGGGCAGTATGTGCAGTGAAAAAACAATTGCACAATTTTAGGAGTCTTTAATCCTGATTACTCAAGTGATAAGTGATGTTTAAAAATGAGCTAATCAAAATGTTTAGTGTTGTTTGTTGGTGGTTGGTTTTGATTGTTTGTTTGTTGTTTTTTTAAACACTTCCTAATTTAGGCAAGACAATTGCCTAAAAGGTGGCAGCTATGCTAACTGAAACATCAAGGGAGATGTTGGAACAAGTTAAGATTAAAAAAAAATAATCAACGAGTATGTATTTCCAAAATGTCTAGTTGTAAAATTTGTGTCATACTTCCCTGAGCGAAGGAGATTACTAACAGCAATCACATAACAAATCAACGGCCCGATCGTTGGTTTCTCAGTAAGTGGGTAATTAACCTTTGGCTTTTAAAATGAACAAACAAGTTGTAAAGAAGTTGTGAAGTTATCACTATCACTTTGCTAACTTTAAAAATGTTGCTTTAGATAATCATCACGGGCTTCCTTCATTATGTTGTTGGAAAAATGGCAAAACAGGGCCCTTTCTTAATCACTTGTTATTTGGACTTTAAGTACAGTGTGCTGATTAAAAATGGCTTTTCAAAAGCAGGCATTACGGATGCTGTACTTCACCTTGCATCACTGTTATCTTCTAGTTAATCATTAAATCAAAGAAGGGCTTAGACTGATGAGGAAAGATCACCTAAAGCTAAAAAGCTCGGTACCTTTCAGCAGGAAATCCCAGATGAAATGTGAAAATTTAAGGCTGACAAATATTGTGGGAAAGATATCACAAGATCCCGACTTTTCACAGGGTCTAAACAACGGCAAGTATGAAACATTTCGGATTGTACCATGCAAAACTATTTCAGCCATAAAACTAAGTGTACACAAAACCGGTCACAAGACTAACGAACCAAGTGCGCACACAAACATCGCCTTGAGTACAAAACAGATGGAGCGTCTGTGGATAGAGAGTCATATTTTAGAGCTGCACAAGCTATTGCGATTAGCACCTATTACTTTGAAAACAAACATACTCATTTTTACATAAAATCTATTTTATTCTGTAATGACAGGTGGAAAAGAAACTGCTCTTCTTTCTCCTGCTCCCATCCCTGCTAAAATGGTAGTTATAATATAAATGGAAAACTAAGAATAGTATTGATGGTTTCTGTAATTTATTTCCACAGTATTACACTCGGGTGAAAGCAAGTTACTTACCCAACACTCCAGCTGCCTTTCTTCACAAGTGCTCTGGAAAAAAACCTCTGAGCGCATAAGCACTGACAAGAGCATTCACTGCAAACATCCCGTGGGAGGACAGAAAGAGCAGATACACCTCATGCTCAATTCAGTGAGAGAAAAAACGTAAATGCAATTTACCTGTTTGCAAATGCATAGCATACCTTTAAGGAGGGACTGCTGTTTGTTACAAAACAGTGATGACAATACAGCAAGGGTTTGGTGTTCAGGAGAGCTCACAAGAGTAAACTGGGCTTCCTAACTGCGCAAACGTGAAACAGGCCAGCCTGTGAACGGATGGGCTGGCTGCTAGCTAGCACTGGGGCTGCGCACTTCACCTTACACAGATTCCAGCATCTCCCACCCATTAGGAAAACAAGCTGAGACCTTCACAGAAAACTAAGAAATAGGGAGGATTCAAACGACTCGGGCTTACCACACACTTCAGCTTACTCACCCCCATGCCTGAGTTGCTGCCGACATAGGATCAAACGAATACAACACATGCTATAATTGTTCTTTTTTAGTCTAAGGGGAAAAAATTCCTGACTGAAGTCATATACTTAGAGACTGCATAAATCACGGTCATCTCAAATTTTCCACACTCAGTTTCCTTTTGACTGTACACCATGACATCGCAGTATGTCAAATGCCTTACAAATCAGTGCACTCAGAAGCTCTGAGCAGCCAGGTAATGTACATGTAATGTAACATGTATTAATGCTGTTCAAACATATAATGTATCTATATGTAGTTAATGCTGTTCAAACATAAAATTATCTTCAGTTTGGGAACATACCAGTTCTGACTTAATAGATGTTACAAACCTCTTCCATTATGATCCCTTCCATTTTATTATTCCCATTCTAATTTTACTCAAAAGATTTACCCTTCCATTTATGGCACATTAAACATTTCAGATCTATCAGCTTCTCCTAAAGCCCACGGACGTTTCCATTCACAGCAAACTGGACAGGACACACATGCAGTATGCATTGTCATGATAATTTATCCTCTAGCTCCATCCTGTGCAAGGTTCACTTGTAGGTGAACCCCTGTCATTAAGAAGTAAGAGCTCATCAAAGGGCACCAGGAGAATGGCCCAAGGGGAGGTCACAATAGCATCAGCTCTACATGAAGGGTGACAGGCAGATTGACTAGCCTTTCACAGAGCTTTGCAGCATTTCAGAGTAGGACAGACCAGACCTTTTCAAACAAGACCTTTTAGCCTAATGGGTCTCTGCTTATCTTTACCGGTCTGATAAAATTAGTTGCTTATCTTCATTACCCTTCTTGCCACCAAAATAAACTAGATGTTCACCGTGCCTGCTTCCAGCCACTCGCAGTATGAAATACAGCTTGGTGACATAGGCTGCGAACCAAAATGCCTACTAACTTCACGGATGTTTGGCAATCAAGCTCATCAGATACAACTATTAAAGTTTAATCAAAATATTACATCATCTTCACATTATACTAACACTGAACCAACAGATGGTCAGGAAGTAAAGAATATTTATGAACAAACTAATCATACTTTCCTTTTTAAGGACAGGAAACTTCAGCACTACTTGACTTCCTACTTGATGAATTAAGACGACAAATCCTAAATTTGACTAAAACCAGAGTAAATTGTAAGTGGTGTAAAAGCACTTAAGCCTCCGATATCTCCAGAATGATGGCACCGCACAGCAGAAGCATTACAGCAATGCTGCAGATGTGCAGAAAATATCTAAGGCAGGACAACAAACTTGCTTTAAAACTGTACAGAGTTCAGAGTCTTTTTTAAAGAGAGATGGATGGACTATCAAATTTTGCAAACATTAAATCAAAGATGAATTATATTAACACACAGCTATTTACCTGTGGCATACCCTGTCAAGTATGGGGTGTTTCATAGTTCAACAAATAATACCTTTTCCACAATAGGGTTTACACATAACCTCTTTATTTTTAAATTCAAATTCATCATCTTGCTCTTATTTATTAAATGTGAGAAGACAGCGAGAATGCCTAAAATAGGCATCTTTTAGGAAGATCTAAAAATACATCTGCCCTTGACATACATACATCATCACATCATTATAATTGTATGTAATGTTATAATTACAACATGAAAAGATTTATAAGGCAGATAAACTATAGAGTAACTATTTGGATCGCCTTTGGATATGACACAATATTTTCATTAGATGAATCAGCACAGTTCTTTCAAAGACAAACTCTTGAATGTCCACTCTACAAAGGAGGGTTCATTTTTATGCATCTATTTTGAATACGAAATAAAAAGAAACAAACACCACAGCTAGCCTGCTAGAACCTTTTTGTTCATATTTAATTATTGACGAATACACTGAGAATGTTTGGCCTTTAATTTTGTTGGCTGCCAAATGTCAAAGTTAATAGATAGCCATAACCACTTAAACAGTGACTGCTTTGAGTTTCAAGATGTACTCTGTCACAAAAATCATGCTCTTTCAGGCACAATTCCAAAAGGTGACCTGGTCCAGAAAAAATGTTTGTCCTATGAAAAAACCAAAACCTATATTTATATATGAAATTCTTCACAATGTTTTAAAATGTTTATACTTCAGAGAGATAGTTCAGTTCAGCTTGAACGATTCTTATGATTTCACAACCAGTAAAATGCCAATGGAGTCAAAAGTCAGTCTTTAGAAACAGCGATGAATTTGGCCAAGTGGGAAGAGAGGTCAGGGCTAGGTCAGTGACACCTAGTATAGTCACTCACTGCCCTTCTCCATCCCTTTTCAAAAATAAGAAAAACAAGCAAACATAGCTTTATATAGCACAGAAGAGCAATTTCTTTTAAAAGCTGCATTCAAACTCTCAAAAGGAAAGCAAGTCAAAGCATCCTGGGCACCCTAGCCTCCTTCCCAACAGAGAGCTGGTTAACATTTCTGAATTGCTATAGATTTCATAGCAGCATCCTTACGTCAAGTAACAACCTCTGAGGCCATCTTTCCCTCCCTAAACTCAACAGCTGTTCATCTTCTCTCATGATAAGCCTTTTCCAACACTGTGAGGTGTGTCAAAATCAGTACAGAACGCTTTGATTCCAAACAAACACACCCACCTCACGGCGTTCTCCAGCGCACTTTGAATCACTCTTATGAATTACAAAACAGTGTATTCTCAGACATCATCTACCATAAATACATGGCCCATCAAATCAAGTAACACAACTCATCCCAGGGATTCAAGTATAAAAAGAGCCTCAGATACCCCTACCCATCTGCTACCAGCTTCAGGGACAATATACAAACCCACACACGTTACTCAGTATCTTTTAAGCATACATTAAAAGTACATTCATTATTCATGCTTACTTCTTCCAGGTCTGTATTCACGTACTCTAAGGTACACTATTCAGCGCCAAAACAACAATCAAATTAAAAACCAGCATTTATCACATAACGGAGAGAAATTCGATTAGACAAACACAGCGGATCTTTTCAATAATTTAACCATCTTCCTTTTTGAACAAAGCATTTTAAGCTGTTAATATGCTGATACCAAGAGCAATACTCACAGTTGCTTATAACTCCTCCAAGTGGGTCACCCTTGAAATCAAACTCAATATCCATGTATTTGCCCTGTGAAAGCAACATATTTTAAGACTATAAGTTCTGTTTAAGAAAAACTGCTCAAGACATTTTTTAAGAAGTTTATTGGTCATTTTTACAGGCTAAAAGAGCAATCTGGCAACCTCCGGTACACTCTGTCAAATTATGAAAAACAGAAAATTATTCAAAGCTTCTAAGACAATTGCATTACCACAGCCAGAGATTTTCAAGAGAATTACCTTTAATCAGATTTGTAATGCAACCCAGTAATTTGCTCAGTTTCTAAGGTTATACGAAGAAAAAGCACGTTACACAAACTTTCACCAGAACGCCAAGAATACCAAACAATACTTGTGGCCACGTAGGTATTACCAAGCTTATTAATGGAAGAATGCAGGAAGAAATTACCTTCCGCACAGACTTTTTTTCTGAGTGTAAAATCTTCTCGGAGCATGAATCAAGGCAGTTGGAGGACAGCCGCTCAGTTTGGCTTGAGGGACTGGCTGGCAATGATTACTGTTGTAATTGTGGGGTGTCTGGCCCTAAGCGTGTGCCTGCCTTTTAAAAGTGATGGATTTTTCCCACTGAACTCTCTGCCTCGTAACTCAGGAGACCAGAGGCAACAATTAACAGACTGTCACTGCAAAGGTGATTTCACTTTTAGCTGCACTGGCACAGTGTGTTTCCTTGACTTCTGTTTGACTTTTCCACATCGCAGAAGATCGCTCTGGTCTTTGCATCATTTTAATTTACATGACAAGTGTTTAATATAGTAACAGTGACAAAACGGACAGACCCATACTGTCTAGAAAAGGCAAAAGCAGTGCACATTGGCAAGGAAGTTTAGAAAGATAAAAACCAAATTCCACAAGCCATACACAGAAATTATCTCACCACCCTCCAGTGCTTACTTAACAGAGGACAAAAACAACCTATTGGAAAGAGAAGCCCGGTGTTCATGCTTCCTTATGGGTTGCATTTAGGAAGTTTTCTTTTTTTCCCTTTCTCATTCTATTTTAATTACAGAACATAAAAAACAAGCACTTTACACTGACTCCCTCAAAGATATTTTCTAATTTACTGGGTATTTTGTCAAGATTGGCTTGACTCTACTTAAACTCTGTTCTCCTTGCTGGCAGCTGAGGCAGGCTAGGCAGGAGAGTACTTGTACTTTCTTGTTTGAAGTTAATTCTGAGCTGATTCAAATTTCTGAGATAAAGAATTAAATCAGATAATTAAATTTTAATTTCTCAAGGACTGGGCCAGCTGGATGTTTCCAAAAGTATTTTTAGCTTTGTGTTTATAAGCAAGGACTTGAAAGGCAAAATACTAGTTGGTTGGACTTTGTCCTGGAAAGGCTTCTGTTTGCAAATGGAACCTCTTCTCTTCACTGTCTCCTCCTCCTTTCTATAGTACTTCATCTCTGACAGCTGCAGTTTTTCTACCCTTTCTAACCAAAAAAATTTTCTACAGTGCCTCAAATTTTGGCCCTGACCTTGCTTGTATGGACATTTGCAGAGCCTGCAGGGCCTGCAATGAACGATGCTCTCTTCACAAGCACGGGCAATGACAGCCGCAGAAGGAGCATTCATAGTCGTGCAGAAACAATATCATCACCCCTCAAGAATCCGAAGGGAAGTGGAGGGAAGTCTCCCATGTGGAAGAAGGCCGCTCTCCAGTGTCACCACACGCCGGGCTTTTATCCATGTGCTTTTACTCACAGCACACCTTTTTTCTAGTGTACTGACTTGTCTTCTGTTGTCTACTTTACACATTTCACTCTATACTAGTCTTCTGCACACAAGTGAGCAAATTACAAAGTTGCATTCAGTCATCTGATTTTAGCTAGAGAAACTATGATGGATACTCACATTTCTGAATCTCCCAACTCTAGTTTCAACTTTTTTTTTTTTTTTGGCAATTACCAATGCTTAACATTCAGTTTCATGCTAAAAACCCCAAAATGTCATCAGTTGATTATAAAGAATGCAAGCAAAAAAATAACATTACAAATGTTTATATTAAAACTAAAGTTGTAGGTTGAAACATCATAGAGAGAAAATGAGAACCTGAAGTAGAAACTTTAACAAAAAAAGTTATACATATAGATGGAAAGTGAGATCATGCAGAAGGATCAACTTGCTAATCAGACCAGTTGCTAGGCACATGGTCACTGACATTAAAGCCACTAGTGCCAGAAAATTAAGGAATCCAGCTGCGCTGTAAGNTCCGGTCACAGACTGTCACATCCTAATTTTTTTTTAGCCTGTACTTTGATTCTCCATAGAACACTATGCCCTCATCAGAAAACAAGATTTCTGACAAGGAGGACAACCACCTTTTAAAAACAGGGGTGACTGCTAATAATGCACTATTAACGTGTTGGGGAAGGAGGACATGATCAAATGTATTAAATGAAATACTGATTGCTACTGAAGGTATTTGACTTCTCCAAACATCATGGTCCTCAGACAACTACAAAAAGTTCTCTCTCCAAATTATTCATTCCCTCCTTCCAGATGCCTTGATGGCTGATACCAGGTAAAACAGAGACAGCCAACAATGTAACACGCTCCCCTAAAAGAAATTCAAATTCAGCCTTGAAGAAAATACTTACAAATCTAGAGGAGTTGTCATTCCTTACAGTTTTGGCATTTCCAAAAGCTGCAGAAAGAGAAAAACAAACAAGACAACCAAATCTATCAGTAAAAAAAATAATATTTAAACGCTAAATTATCTCTGACTGTTTATATATTTAAAAGAATCATAGACTTCTGAGAAACAATAACCTGTTCATTGCATGGGTATCAGTCACTGGGGATAGACGGAGTGTGACAGAAGACCACAAATGAGAAAACGGAAGTCCAAAGCAGTTTCATCTCAACACTTCCTTTATTTAAAAATGTGAAAGAAAAACATACAAGGGGAAATGGTTCCAAGACAAAACTGCACCTGGATTGAACGCATATCCCTGGGGCCTGAATCATCAAATTTAAATTTTTATTACCCAAATAATTTTAAACATAGGAAATACTTCTTTCTCTTCAGTTCAGAGAAAGAAATTAATCTTATTTCCCAGAACTGAAGATGGTAAGATATGGAGGCCAGATCTGAAGAAATTACAGAATAACACTTAAAAATTATTTGCATGGGGCAGTTTAAACAATGCTTTGAAACTGACTTATTTACACTATTCCAACACATTTATCCTAGCTTAAGCTGAATATTAATCAGCTGAAATAAGTCTGATTTACAAAGAAAGATTAAAACACTCTCTTCAGGTTGACCTAAACTAGCTTTTTGAATAGTTTGGTTTTAATTTCTTTAGCTCAAGTTTTCAGACAATGAAAACTCTCCAAGAAAGGGCTTCCCAGGGCCACGTTCAGACGGGCAGCCACCAGCTTAGAACATAAGCAGGCCAAGAACACAGACTGGAGGACAATTCAAGCTCTTAACATCACACGATGTCAAAACACCCCTAGTCAAACAGGAGTGTCCCCTGCATTATTAAATATAGCACTCCTACTCCAACAGGAGGCTTAATTTATCCCAATATTTATTTATATAGCATATATGTTTTCAAAGATCAAGTCAAGTCAATGTTTTTTGGACAAAAATAAATACATGCTTTTAAGCTTCAACAAACTTGCATGAGTAGACTTATTCTTGATCAAAGAACTGAAGCCAAAAGGAAAAGTTTGTTGCTCTTGAAGGCCAAGGATAAGTGAAAGAATTGTTTTTAAAATCTTTATGCTCTGCAATAAATCATCTTTTCAACAACCAAATCTCTGAGCTGCATTTTCTTAAACAGTGCTGAACAGTAGAGTCATTTATAACTGCACAGAATCAAGCACAAACGTTCTATTATAAAGCACAAGACACGTTCCTCAGTTTTCCTTTAAGTTCATTGTTTCTAAAAGTTAATTTACAGTAGCAACTGTACTTAAAAAAAAAGAAAAGAATTCCCATAAGATAAATTATGCATATGTAACATTTATGTCATTTTCTTGTGCTGCAGCTCAACTGAAACAGAACTGCATAACCAAAGAAACACAAATCTAACCACAAATGCTTAATTTCTGTCTAAAATGTATATAAGCAGCCAGGCTTGTTCAGCAGCCTCGTGAAATAATCCAGTGTCCTACCTTCCAAAAAGCTAGACAGGCAGTTACTACTGCATCAAGTAGAGCAAATAATACCTTAAAATGATAAGGCACTCTTCTGTAAGCTTACTCTATTCTTCTTGCATTAAAACAAAGATTCACAAACCAAAAAGAAATCCAACAAATTTGGCAGTCCCTGAAGAGAAACTAGCTTTGGCAGGAAAAGCCTCTGTACTTCCCATACTATTTCTGTCTACGTCTGAAATCTGCCTTCCAGGATGGTGACAAAAGCAACACAGCTCTCTGCTGTGAATCCAACACAACAGAAGACTGCAGATTTAAGTGGAACATATCTGATCATCAAAGAAAGGCTTATCCAGCATTTTTTTATTCTTAAATTTTAACATTTCATCCTTTCTTTACAAGTCTTTGCTTACAATTTTTGGTTTGTGTACAGTCAATGGCCACATTTTACCCAATCAGTTCACCACTGCTCTCAGCTCACTTTTGCATTCCCTTCCCTTTTTTTATCCCCCCCACGGCCCCCCTTCCTCACTTGTTTAATATGTAGAGTGCTTGGTCCCTATAAACTCCAAATCCTCACATATATAGATAGCTAGGCAATAAATGAAATGTTGACACTCAACAGTCTTACAAACACTGCATATAATCTGGCCATAATGCAAAATTATTGTACAGCAGTCATGAGAATTTGCTTCGGCACCGTAATAGCTTAGAGAACTGTGGGAAAGACCAAGCCAGGAATCAACACAATAGACCTAAATAAGTCAGTGCTAACTAAGGCACTTATGAAGGCAATTATTAGACAATGGGACAAAACTGCAAGCTTTCAGGATCATATATCCTATCTCCTGGAAAAATTAAGATCCTGTTTCTGGCAGCCAACTTCTTTAAATTAAAATGGCTAATTAAAAAAAAAAAAAAGTCTTTCATGGGACAGCAGGAAAGGCAGTTCTCAGGAAGACAGGCCAACAGAATCACCAGACCCAGGGAACAATAAGTGTTGGGGAACAACATGCATACATATGGATTGCCTTAGTTTTTTTCCAAGATCCATTTCTTCACTTGATTTTTTTCTAAAAGAAACATAATGCTTTACAGAGCTTGTTTGTTTACTAGAGACCATAGTAATATAATCTGGAAGGAAATGAATCAGAGGGACTGAACTGAAGTTAAGTCTTTTGATATGGCCAAGCATCATCAAGGCAGGGTTAAGAAAGTGTATGCCCTCAGAGAGCACAGGAGGGGTCTGGGAAATTTGACCTAACTTCCTAAGCTCTCGCTTCATGAGGGAAACAGTTTTCTTCTCATAGAATCATTTAGGTTG
>VZTV01050345.1:0-10173 GCA_013400875.1 Anhinga rufa
CCTGCTCCCCAAGCCCCTGCTGGTGCCAGCAGCCCCCGGGCGGCCCTGAGCCCCCCACCCCGCTGGGACATCCTGGCCCCCAGCACCCATGGGACACCCCTGCTGCGGCTGGCGGGGGTCCCTGAGCCGTCCCTCTCCTCCTGCTGCGGGTGGCCCCAGGGTGGTCCCACCGGGGCGACAAGGGTCCCCGTGTTCCCAGGGTGGCCCCCACCGGGGTGATGAGGGTCCCCATGCCCCCAGGCCAGCCCCCACCGGGTTGACAAGGGTCCCCTTGTCCCCAGGGTGATCCCCACCGGGACGACGAGGGTCCCCGTGTCCCCAGGGTGGTCCCCACTGGGGCGACAAGGGTCCCCGTGTCCCCAGGGTGGCCCCCACTGGGACGACGAGGGTCCCCGTGTCNCCGTGTCCCCAGGGTGGTCCCCACTGGGGCGACAAGGGTCCCCGTGTCCCCAGGGTGGCCCCCACTGGGACGATGAGGGTCCCCGTGTCCCCAGGCCAGCCCCCACCGGGACGACGAGGGTCCCCGTGTCCCCCGGGTGGCCCCTACCGGGGTGACGAGGGTCCCCGTGTCCCCCGGGTGGCCCCTACCGGGGTGACGAGGGTCCCCTTGTCCCCAGGGTGGTCCCCACCGGGACGATGAGGGTCCCCATGTCCCCAGACCAGCCCCCACCGGGACGACGAGGGTCCCCGTGTCCCCCGGGTGGCCCCTACCGGGGTGACGAGGGTCCCCTTGTCCCCAGACCAGCCCCCACCGGGACAACGAGGGTCCCCATGTCCCCAGGGTGGCCCCTACTGGGGTGACGAGGGTCCCCGTGTCCCCAGACCAGCCCCCACTGGGATGATGAGGGTCCCCTTATCCCCAGGGTGGTCCCCACAGGGGTGACGAGGGTCCCCGTGGCCCCACCGGGGTGACAAGGGTCCCCCGTGGCCCCATCTCCCGGGCTTTGGGGTTTTTTTGATCCTTTCTAATTTATCGCCTGCTCTGGGGGTGGTTGGAGGCGCCGTGCGCCCCGCTGGCCGCAGCCCCCCCGTGCCAGAGCTCGGAGCGTCCTACCGTGTAGGACCAGGGCTCGGCCCCGGCAATTAAATACGTGGTCGCTGCCGCGCCGGTGCCCGCCTGGCTCTGTCCGGGGCGAGGGGGGCGAGTGGGAGGGGACGGGGGGGCGAAGGTGCTGCCAGCCCCCCGAGCCCAGCGTGGGGGACCTGGGGCGTCCCCGCAGGGACGGCGGCACGAGCCCAGGGGACACGAAGGGGCTGGCAAGGCGCCGGCTTAGGGGGACGGGGCTGACGGCAGGGCTAAAGGAGAGCTGCTGGTGGAAGGCGCGGTGTTTTATTAACAAACAGTACCAAAAAAAGGAAGTATAAAGGTTGAAATTCCGCATTTCCGAACATTCACCCCCAGCAGAAACGGGGTCCCCCACCGGGCTCCTCCTCCCGGCCCTAACGGGGTCCGCAAGGGACCGGCCACCGTGAAGGGGCAGTTTGTTCTGCGACAAATACCCCGGCGCCGCGCCTGGCACGGGGGAAAACAAGCTGATAAAGGCGAGATTAAAGAAATAATCAGATTTGGCACCAAGAACCGCCCCGCGGGCGACGGGTCGGGGTCGAAGCGGGGTACGGAGAGGGGAGGCCCTGGCTGAGGGCTCCGGGGGACCCGGGCCGCGCTCAGCTTAACACCCAAGACTTGTTATCCCCCTTCGCGGTCGGCCAGAGAGGATTTAGTTTGCGATTCCGTGAGCCCTTCTGCTCATCCCCACCGGATTTACAACGCCCTGCTTCCGATTTCAGGGGACGGGAACGGGTTAGAGCTGGTTTCTGCGAGCAGGAGGCGTCTGAGGGAACCCAGCGTGGTTCCATTAGTGCCAGGACACCTCCTCCGCCGAGGAGAAACAACGAGCCTTCCTCTTACGGCCGCAATTCCTGCACCGGGATTCTCAGTAAGGCTGCAGAGCGCAGCCTCCGACAGCGAAGGGGTTTTGTTTCGCCTTTAACCTCTCCGGACGCCGCGCTGGCCAAGGAAGCGGTGTGAGGATGGAGAAGGCGTGGGTGAGGAAAGCCCTGACGCGGCAGAGTCCGGCCCGGACTCCCGTGGGAGGTTATTTACCGGCTCACAACAGCCCTACGCTGCCGCGGCCGACTACGCACCAACCCGAAAACTGCTGGTCTTAGCTTAAAAAACTCCAAATCCTTTCTGTGGAAGAGCAGGGGATGCAGCCGGGTTTAGATTCTTTCGGAACGCTAGGCAGAGATCAAATTCTCCTCGGCTTTGTTCAGACCCCGTACGCGAGTACTTCTAAAAATAAAAGATACGTGTGATTCCCCCCCCGCCGCGAGGCGAAGCCGCGGGAACACTGTCAGCTTTATTTGTTCCAACTCTATAAACCAAATCCAGTTACCGTGAGCGCCACGGCCTTGAGGGTTTTTTTTTCCCCTCTTCTGAAGGGGAAGTTTGTTCCCCAGCTGAAGGGACTTTTTGGCAAAACTGACCCTTTTCAGGGGAAGGAGGGAAATAACTGAGAATCGCAGCGCTGTCGAAGGCACAACACAGCGTTTATATACGCTACAGCTGCCGAGCCCTTCAAATTTACAAATAATAAGCACAAATTTCAGGCAAAACGTAAAAGCCCAAGTTGACGGCGTCCCTTTACAGCCGTAAACGCTTGCGGGTATTGGAAGAGCCTGCCTGGATTGACTCAATGCCGTCTGGAACCCTCCGACGGAGATTTTTAGTTCAAACAGACCCAAATTGTCAATGTTCTGGGGAACGCAAGAAAATAACGCGCGCTCGGAGACAGCGGGGAAACGCTGAAATAATCAAGAACCAGGAACCGAGCCTCTCCAAACATTCACTCATGAAAAAATAATTATTAAAGCCTTCTTCAAAACATCTTTTAGAAAAAGGTGAAAAAGTCTCATTTATAATCACAGCCGCGCTGGTTATAAATAAGTGCACTTTGATTCTCCAAAGCCAGCAAGTCTCACGGAGCCTTTGCAACAAGGGCCACGTAAACCTTCCTCTCCTACCGCTCGCTGGCGAGCCCAGCCGGCGAAACGCTGCCGAGGACGGCACTTGGGCAGGTCCCACCTCCAGGAACTGACTGGTTTTAGGGTGAAAAGCAGTCTCCTCTCGGGGTAAGAGATTCCTTCAGAGCCGTGACCGTGTGTCCACACCTTTATGAAGGCGTCGGTCCGTATTACGTCTCCGACGCCACGGTAAGGGCTCATCTACCGGCAAAGAAACGTTAAAAAGGCTCCCGAACCGACGGAAAACCGTATTACCTGCACACGCTTGGAAATAACAGGGAAAAACGCAGCGCAAGGACCGTGAGACTGAATTATTACCTTGAATCCTGCCAACGGTTACAAAACTAGGACAAAAAAAATCCCCCAAAGCGACAGACTACGGCCCAAAAGAGCTACTGATTTATCCTGCAAGAGGACGTTCCCAGCGAGCAGGCCAGCTGCCAGCGCCTCCCTCGGAGCTGCAAGCCGCTCCTCGTCCCTAAAACCCTTCGGCGACCGGCGGCACAGCTCGCGTGACGGCGTTTTTCTGAGCTTCACTTGTTTATGGTGTTTTTCTAAACCACCGGACAATCTTTCATGACCAAGCTCCACGCGATTATTCGGGGCGTTTCCCTGCCGTCTTGAAACCCAGAACCCGCTGCACTGAGCGGAGCCCTGCGCTAAACAGGCCTGCACGGAGTAAAAAACCCACACGAACGTTTCAGTAACGAGATCAGCTGCTTGTTTAAAAAAAAAAAAAAAAAGGGTTTTACTATCTTTAAAAATAAAAACTGCTTAGTAAAAAAGTGACAGATGTTATCTCCAGAGACAACTCGACTCCCAGGCTGTCTTGCAGCACCCGCCGTATGTGGAGTTTTGCATATGTAATCAGTTCACGCCGCTGCTCAGCGCAGAAGTGTCAAACAGAACATTTGACTAAATATCATAAAATTGAGGAGGAATTTTTTTTCACGATCCCTTCGAGTAGTTAAGGGGCTCGACACAGAGCTCCCCCAGACTGTCCCTGAAAGAAACGAGGGCGAAGCGAAGGATCCCCCGATAGCGTGAAACGCTCCGGCCGACAGGCAGGCAGCCTCTCGCACCGAGGGTTGCCTCAACCAAAAGGATTCATGCTTTTGGAAGAAAGAGAAGCCGTAATTCGGTTTCTTCGCGCCTCTGAAGGTTTAAAAGCAACACCCCAAGAGATATTTTTTCTGGAGGTGCAGGTCAGGTCACTCGACCTCACGGACGGGAGCGAGCACCTCGGGCTCTGGCAGAAAGTCCGTTTTCAGTGCTGTGATTTCCCGGCAGCCGAGCGTCAATACCAGCTGCTTTGGCAATGAGGTATTTCTTTTCCACTCCCCAACAATGCAGGTATTGGCATCACCAGATAAGCCGTCAGGTCACTTGCGGGCTAAAATTTTGTTAAAAAGCTTCCAAGCCCTCAAGGTCAGGCTTGAAAAGCACCTTTTGGCACCACGCTGAAAGCAGCGTTATATTGCGAGCGGCCGGGGAAGCTCCTACCCCTGGCGCCGGGGTGGCTTCGCCAACAGCCCTCTGCCCTCAGCACCGCTCGCCAACAGCACCTTATTGAACACAGAAACAACCCCGACCCAACCCCCCAAAAGTTATTTTCCTTTACAAAGCCCAGTCAGTCACCGAGGATTAGTAGGAGGTTACGGTTTCCACAGTGGTATCAGTCGGCCGATCCGTTTCCAACACGGAGAGCACGGACTCCTTGATGTCCTCTGAGGTTACCACAAGCGGGTCAACCTCGGCGACCTCTTCGAGCACCACCACCTCAGCTCCGTTGGGCTGCCGCCTCACCATGGCTGCCAGCTTCAGCTGGTACTCCTCCGCCTCTTGTTCTTTCCTTATGAGCTGGCTGCGATACTCCTGAGCCTTCCGGTTCGCCTCTTGCAATTGCTGCTGTAGCACTTCCCTTTCAACGCTGTCCTACAGAAAACAAAAGTTGAGAGAGCCCGCGATGGAGGCCTGACCTGCGACACAGGGGCCGCAAGCGCTCCAAGTTACGAGTTACCAAAGCCAAACACTCTAAGGCAGCGCTAGAAACGTGCCTGGGTTGAGTTCTGTTCAACTGGCTTGCTCACCACAGGTTACCGGAGGCAACCGGGACACAGGAAGGCACAAACTGGCTATGGGTGCCCCCACAGCGTGCGGGGAGGTGGGCTGGGAAGTTACGCATCATCTCACCACGATGAGTTTCAAAGGTTGGAAGCAAGTGTAACCAAGGAGCGAGAAAAGTAAAGAGCTATTAGCGCTGAGAAGGCGAGAGGCAACCGAGAACGTTCTTCCTCCCCAACAGAGAGTGGTGGGAGAGTTGTTCCTGCCGCTCTACGAAGAGACTTGGCTTACACCCAGCCCGTGTGTTGTGCGTCTACAGGAAATCCCAAATAATCTCAGTAAACGACCACGATTCAGCTAAAAACCCTGAGCTACAGCTTCAGCATAGGCAAAAGGGCAACAAGTGATTTAGCTGGCTCTTCTCCCCCTGCCTACCCTCGACAGAGCATCGCTGCTCTCAGCCGCTTGCGCGTTCGTCCCTAACGCAGGAGCACGTGCGGGGAGAGCAGGGAACCACCCAGCAGTTTGTCACAGAGACATCCCCGGGCTCAGCCGAGCAGGGCGCAGCTCGTCTCTGTTCTGAGGCAGCTTTGGCAGACCGGGAGCCCGACATCCTCAGCACAGCAGAGAAACAGGCAGGAGACGGCGGCAATCAAAGTTACAAGCAGGAGAATCTACCTGGTCTTCCTTCGGGTCATCTTCAGTTTGTTCCACTTTTTGCTTCTTGGCCAGTGGCATTTCCTCCTCTTCTGCGTCATCTCTCTCTTCAATAACAGTCTCTTCTGCAACCTGACCAGCAGGTACAGTCAAAACTGAAAAATTAAAAAGGTGACAAATTATACAGCGTGAGACATGCTTTTGCACAGATGTTTCCCCAAAGACTTCTCTGAAGTCAGTGCATCAGCGTGGCTCTGGAGAAAAGGAGGAGACCTGTGGATCAGCAACGCCAAAGTCTTCCTGGAGAGGAGAGAAACTCCAGGCCGGGTTTCCAGTTTTCTTTGTTCAGGCCTCTGAAATACTCGAGTATTTCACCACAACGGAGCCGACAGAATCCAAAGTCAAAGATTTGCATCTTAGAAAACGTGTGAGGTAAAAACTATCGTTCTGATGCCTCAGTAATGCTATTCGTAGCCAAGACAGGCTAAGCAAGAGGAACAGAAAGCTCTTCTCAAAAATTCCCAGTACAGACAGTCCCGGTGGCAAAGCTCTGAATCAGCTTTAAGCGCCTGGAAGAGCTGCAAATACTCCAGAGAATAAACACATTTTAAATCTGCAAACACGGGTTTTCACTTTGGGAAACCGGTAGCAAGAATTCACCCAACCGAGGAGGAGGAAGGCACCACGTGAGCTACCGGAGGTAGCTCTACCTAAACAGTTGTCCCTTTGTCTTCCTTAGGCTAAGAAAAGGTTACAGCCAGGAATTATTTGTAGTAATTTGGCAAATAATTCTGAATAATTAACAGCTTTAGAAAATTGCTTTTCACTCGTGAAGTCTGTAAACAGACAGAACTGATGTAACCTATCTCACACTGCAGCACTACGCGTGTCACAGGAGAGCTGCGCCGCTTCCTAATCCTCTTTTTCTGCACCAACGTTAATCCAAATAATCGAGCATCCCTAGGACACGCTGGAAGAACTGTTGGTAGTAGACAAGGCTGATGAATTACATCCCTTGAGGAAACACAAATTCACTGTAAGAGCGCCCTGGAGCTCTGCCCTGCTTTACTGAACACGATTTACACTCGCCTCATAAAACTGACAGATGATATTTCCCTGGGCAATATAACTGGAGTTACGGGGGGAAAAGGTGTATGAAAGCTGATATGAAGGGCCTAATGTTAAGTTCTGGAAGAACGATGGAGTGATCGCTAAAGGTAACAGGCTGCGGTTTCATTGGCCGAGTGATTTACTCCCAGGCCGGGAAGTTGGCCACAAGACAAAGGAACCTCTCTGGCAGCCGAGCAAAGACAACGGCTACCTTGGCACTTCTCCTCCCGCAACTTTGTGCTGAAGGTGTTCGGCTTTAATGCAAAGACCAAAATATTGGAGCGTAGCAGTGTGAATTAAGCTACAAACAAGTCGCTGGCGAGCTCTACCGCTGACGTAAGTCTCACAAACATTTTAACCCCTCCTGAGGGCCAGCAGCCAGGCCCGGATCTGTTACACCACAGCGCTGACAAGCCAGATCTCACCAGCCGCCCGCCCTGCGGGGCTCAACAGGGTTCGCAGGCACCAGTTCCTTTTTTCTTTTTGAAGTTAATCCTCAGCGCTGCCTTCGGAGTTCAGCTCCTCCTTACCTTGCTGTCCGTCTTGCACGGTTAGGATGAAGGGGTGGCTGAGGCCGCTGGTGGGGACGGCCGTTTGCAGGCTGCCGTGGGGAAGTCTGTCTGTTACAATGGCGATGACATGCTGCCCTCCGCCGCCAGCCACTTCTTGCAGGGCGGAATCGACAAAATTTGCTTCCGCTATTTCCTCCGTCTTACCTTGAGAAATAAAATAAGCGCCAAAAAAAAGAGAGTCAGCACTTCCTTCTCCCTTCCTTGAATAGAAACTGAAGGCTAGTGAAAAAGCTCAAGCACGCAGCTTGAGGCTCCTGGGATCCCTTTTATGAAAAACAATCTGGAAATACAGTAAGTCGTAGTAGGGGAAAGAAAATAAACTCCACTACACCTTAGCAAAACAAGTCTTCTGGAGCAAACCCAGCATTTTTTGTGTAAATGAGTAAGTACTAGCACGCAAGCACATTAATTAAATTAAAAAGCCTGGAGGTGGAGGCAGCTGCTAAGCAGACCTGGCTCTGCAAAGCTTCCTTCCGTGACCCTTCCCCCAGCTCTAACGAAGACAAACCACACGCAAAAATCCTCTTTGTGCCTCAAGAGCCCCGTCCACACGAGCGCGGCCAAAGCAGCCACGAGGAGGCTATTTAGTTTGGCCGGATGACCGCAGACCGGTTCCACTCCCCGGGACAGTTTTTGTCTGACTTACGGCTCGCACAAACAATCAGGGTTGCAAACCCTTGGCTGCATCCTGCTCCCAGCGAACGCTGCAAGCGCAGGAAACAGAGGGGATCTGACCTGCTACGCGCGCTCTGCGTGCCAAAGAGGAAAACACTCGCGCACCGCAGGTCAAGGAATCAGTGGTGTGGCACCCGCAGCTTAAAGAAGGCAAACTGCTCGTCTCTAGAATCTAGGAAAAACGCTTAGCTTTGGGGAAAATAAAGTATTTCCAAGGTGAAAGGATTATATAAACTCTTATCAAATTCCTAAATCTGAAGTTAATTAAAGGTCAAACATTACACTCTACAAACATACCATAAAGGATCATTAAAAAACCCAATCACAAGAAACGCCCAAACCTTTCCGTAAGAAAGAGTTACCGGAGCCTCAAGGGACTCAAAACGTAATTGTTGACTACCAACATTTCACAGCGAACTGGGGACAGAAAACATTTCAGGCAATTTCCTCCTCGAACAAATATTTATCTACATTTCTACACTAAAGTAAACCCATATTCTGGAGCGCTGGGGTTTGGGGGTTTTTTTCTTTTTCATGTAAGTGTTAAAGCACGTCAAGAGCAACGCACTGTGATGTCAGGGTCGGACGCGCGGTTAATAACAATGAAGCTACTTCTGTTGGCGACAGTCGCTGTTAAGCAATTTCGAACTGGGATTAAATAAACAAACAAAATTTGCTTCACAAATATTTATCACCATCTATTCCTTACCCCGAAAGCAGGCAAATTCACTTTCACATCTTAAATTTCCTACAATTTCCTTGGAAGATACCCGCTGGAACGACACAAATTTGCGTCGGCAGCTGGCCCCCTTCCCCTACCTGCGTCTCCATCTGAGTTGGAAAGCGGTGCCGATACTTCAGCCAGGGCCGCGAGCGTGGCAAGCACGGAGGTCGTCGAGTTGGAAAACTGCACCAAAGAGTGGGAGTCACCTGGGTGGGAAAGATGAGGGCAAACTGAAGGACTGTCAGGACCAGCCGTATCTAAACAGCGAACACACAACGCAACCATTTTGTCACCTAGAGATCATCAGGCATGAAGTATTTTCTGGGCTCCCAATGGTCAGTGGAGAAAGGGAGATGGTACAGACAATTTTCATGAGAGGTGCCTCTGCTGACTGTAAAAAGGGCTTTGCTACTACTTTGGGACAGCCTGTACCCACTCCGGGTATTTTATGATAATTTTAATCTTATTTAAAGCAAATATTTCACCGGGTTATTTCTGAATCACCTAACAAAAAGAACAGCAGATGTGGGCCGATCTACTCCAGCTTTATTGTAAGAAGGACAGAAAGGCAGGCTGTCTGCCAGGCTACTTGGCATGCCGAGCTTCGATCTGGAGACGTGGACGGCTTTCCAAGACGCAGCCATGCTGCCTGATGACACTCACAGCCGCGCTGGAGTCCGGCTGCTGCAATGCCGCGCAGAGCGGTTGCTACGCACGTAACTGCTTGGCTTCGCGTCATCCTGGAACTTTCAAAAATTGCAAAACCTAAAGAATATATTAAACTCGCTTGCTATTATGAGTAAATTACAGCACCCAAGTTCTTCCTCAGTTGGGAAAGTCTCCAAGTACAGCCTCCAGCATTACTTCACAGACCAGACGTTTTCGCACAAGTCAGCTAACAGAGCCTGTTGCTCAAATGCAGAAATCGGCTACGCGTTATCACTTGATTTCAATTATCACTTGATCTCGATGTACTGGGCAGCACACAGGCCCTTTCTTCCTCCCCTCTCAGGTTCAGTAACGGGAAGACCACAGTTACTGCAATGAGGTACTGATCTGAATGAGATAAACAAGTCTTCTGGGTTCCAAAAAACAATGTTTCTTCCTCCAATTGACCATAGTAATTCCTATTCAAAGGCAGACTTAATAAGAATGGAACAGGAAATTAACTTAACGGGCGCAAACTCGGTGCATATAACCCACAATCCCTCTTTAAAATAAAATAAAAAAAAGTGAAACCTGATTTGAGTATCCATGTATCATCAGCAGAGGATACTGGGCTTTGGATCCCAGTCAGGTAAGATGACTAACTCAAGAATCAAAGAAAGACAGAGGTGTTGACACAGT
>VZTV01050346.1:0-20817 GCA_013400875.1 Anhinga rufa
TAATGTCACTCCACCGTGAAGACAGGTCTCTGCTTCCGTCATACGGGTTACTTCATCCTCTTTCTGGGACTGGTTTTACAGACCATGTTAAGGCTGGGCTGTCCAAAATTAGATTGTTCCTAGGCTGCCTAGTTTAAAGTGAATTATGGCCCTGCGTGGATCATCATGCAAGCACACTAAAACTTGAACATAAGTTGAACTCTGACATACACTTAATTAGGTACCAGAAATTAAGAATGGAAAATTATTACCTATTAATACCTTCTTCCTTTAGCCTGTCTTAGAAAAATACCAAACGCTGTAACAGTCATGGCAGAAATCACATAGGGGATAGGATAAGAGGAGTCAAACACACACAGAGAGAGCGACAGACCTACCTGTAGCTGGCTAGTGTAGGGGGGTAAAGGGCAAATCCCAACGTGGCTGTTCATTGTGGTGCAGTGTGGGTCAACTGATACCATCAATGAATGATCCTTAGAAATACCGATTCCTTATGTTTCCCCGGGTCTTTTATTGCCCCGTTCGTTCTGTTTTCACCCATCAATGAACATGTAGCATATGAAGATACTTCTTCAGTGGCCAGAGAACAACCCTCAGACCGTAATTTTTGGCTGCAGCTGTGGAGTGCTCCAGACAACCCACACAGGGAACACGGCGCATTTTTGCAGCCACAGGCCTGCACTGGCCGTGTACCACATGGGCGCTTGGCACGCTATTGCTGCAGCTGCCCACTGCCCCGAGAAGGCAAGGTATTAAGGATGAATTTCCACAGCTCATGGCCCGCAACCTTTTTCTCCTGGGGATGCTGCGAGAGATAGGAGAACAGAAAAGCGGTTACATCCAGCCTGGTCTCACTGGAAGGTTTCCTCAGCCAGAATGACCTTTCCACGGCTAATTGCCCCGATTCCGCATGTCCTAATAAGGCATGTTTGCACATGAGTCACCTCGCTGAGATCTGCCATGCGCTTTGGGGAAGTGAGGCATTGGGCAGGGAGAAGGGTGGGAGCTGTAGTACCCCCATTGGTGCCACCTCCCTGGTGCAGCCCGTGTGCTAGAGGCCGTGCAGTAGGCTGGTTTTCCTCCCCTTCCATTCCCACCCCGTCACACCATTTCACAAATTCATCAGCCTCTAGAAGCTTGATGGAAGAAGCTTGCTGTCTCACAGAACAAGCTCAGTGGGCATGTTTCGCTTTGCCATGCCTGTTTAAAGCATTTTGAAGTTCCTACTCATCTGATACCCAGCTCTTTTACATAAGGTGTGAGCTTTTTAGTGATGTTTGAAAAAGAAATATTCTGGGCCTGGTAGATACCTTTGAGTTGCCCCCGCTGCATATATTCAGTGAGATCTACAGTACAGAGTAGCTGTTCTTCACCCTCCTTACGTGGGCTGATTTGAGATGCAGCCACGCTAGTAAAATGAACCTGACAGAAAAGCCTCTAATTTAATTCAGAAGTGGAATGCAGATTTTTTGCAATTAAACCATAGACATGCATTTAATACAGAGCGCAGTAGTTGCTGGGAAGAGTAGGAAAAACCCATGATAAGTAACGCACGTAACAGGAAAGTACAAATACAGCACTCGGCAGCAATGTAACTATTCGTCAAAATGCAGTCGAGGCCTCCAAGTTATGTCATCACCTGCGCAAAAAGCGAAGCACGCGTTCCTCCCTCCAAATAGCATCTACTTCAGAGTGAAGACAAATCACCTGGGAACGCAAAGCCCCCATGGCAGGGGGGCACGGTGACTGTCTAACAGGAGCAGCTTAAAAAGGCAGCCACCCCCAGCCAGCCCCATGGAAATCAGGGAGACGTCGCTGTCGCCTCAGCTGCAGCATCCAGACACCTGATGACAGTGTCAGTCACTGCAGAATGGTGGGTCGTGCTCATGGCCACAATAAAGACAGGAGGCAGCTATTGCCTTCCTGACTGTATTTGGTTTTCCTTCCTTTACTTCTGACCTGTTTGGGATGTCAATGGGACTGAATCCATCCACATCACAAACATTTCCTGACTTCCTTCTTTTTGCTCTCACACTGCCTTGCTGACAGAAACGAGGGGTTTGGCTCAGCAGAAGTGTCAATACACCTCTTTCCTCCTTTCCACCAGTGGTGTAACTTGCCTGTAGCCTGAATCTCCATGCCCATTGTCAAAGCTCTCCCATCCAGCCGACGAGGTACTGCAAGACACTCAAAAACCCCAGCCCTGGCTCTGTTCAGCCAGACTTCCTGGTCTGCTTCCTTCTGCCTAGGAAAATTCTGTCGGCATTTCTCCAAGTCTTGCAAGTTGCCTTGAGGATACGCCATCGGTTGAGGCTGCATGACTGATCAATTCCTCCCTCTCCTCCCATCCTCCATTTTCCAGCTTAATCTTTTCAGCTGATGGATAAAACAACAACAACAACAAAACCCCAACAATTTTTAAAATTCCCATGGCAATAAATAGATAGATTACAGTCAATTACCAGAAACTGCTATTGATCAAGGCTGGTTTAGAAGTATACTTGCTTTCTGCAATCAAGCTTACAATACAATTTGCCCTCCATGCAGCTTCTATTTCAATTAAAATGAGAGGGGAGGAAATGCCACTTATTTTAAATAAAAAGCTTTCAAGCTATCCTTGCAGGCTGCTTTGAGGACCTAGGAGACATCAAAGCTGCTTTGAGAACTCATCCATTCTGCTTCAAATATGATAGCGCATTGTCTATAGAAAAAATTAAGGCAGTGTAAGATATCAAAGCAGCAAGTACATTTTGGGTTTCCGAGCAGTGGTCTCTAATCTGGTGAAGTCTGCCAGAATAACAACGGAATGGGAGTGACAGTAATCCCCTCTGTCACAGAGACCTACACATTGGCGATTGCAGGCACTGCACCAGAAACTTCTTCTTAAATTAATCAAGCTCTGTCTTAATGATAGCAAGGACATCTGTACAGATCAAAAGTCTTGGTCAATACCAGCTTCTCAAAACTGACTGAAACCAGTCAATTATGAATAAGTTAGGAATTGAGCTTTACCCCAAGCCTAATCCCTTTGCTGATTAGGACTTTATTCTAACTTCCAGCCTAAAGGCATTCGTGGGAAACATATCCTTTTCATCCTTGCTTTGGCATTGTCCTTTGAATAACGTGTCTCTTTTTTGCCGTTTGATGCCTGCTCCTTACGTAATGGCAGATCGCGATCACCTTTGGCTTTTCGCCAAGTTTAGCAAACCAGGCTTTTTGGCACTCCGCTTGTGCGATAGCTCATCTTTCTTCTGAACACCCAGGTCTGCTTTTCTCTCTGCCTGTTCCAGAGTGAGTGCGTCTTCCTTGAATAAAGGTAGCTATTCACAATATCCTAAGAGAAGTCTCACCAAGGTGCTGCACTGTTCCAGTCACTCTCATCTCCGCTGTCGCTCTGCTGTGCCTTCTCAATATTTCTTTCTCTTGTCTTTCTGCTTTCTCGGGCTTGTGCTTCCTCCTACCCCTTTTCATTCCCACTTGTACTTTGGTTCTGCTTCTTTTCTTTGCTGCTGCTTTTCTCATCGAAGGCCAGAATAAGTGAGAAGAGTGTTGGGTCCCCCCTTCCAAACCTGTTGATTGAATGTGCTGAAGAATAAGTGGTCTGCAGGGAATAGGATTTATTGGGCTGTTAGCTTGAATGGAGCCGTCTGGCTCAGCCGGTCGAGTCTCTGAGCACAATTTCTTACTGCACAGCTCCACTGCTGCTCTTCCTCTCTCTGAGTGTACTTTGAAGGACTTTTGTATCGGTGTGTGAGGAGTATGGGTAAGACCTAATTTAGGGGATGGGAGAAGCAGACTTCACTATCTATCAGAGGTGGTTTCATGCCCTTAAAATATGTTTTTCAAGGCAACTGGTCCTGATGCTGCATGGCTAACTTGCCTTCCATCTGTTGAAATTAGCGCCGCTGTCCTGATGGGGTTTTGTCTGTTTGTTTGGAGGCAACCTGTATTAACACAGAAAGAAGTGTCTTAACTTGGAGTTCAGTTTGAACTTGTGATTAAACTCGGTTCTTTTTATGAAGGAGGTACCTATCGTTATTTGCTAGGGTACTACTTTAAAGATGAGGTGAACTCCAGCTCTTGTCAATAAAAAGGGTAAAGAAGGTTTAAATGAGAGATGAAACCCCTCTGTCATGCCAGGGCACGACACTAGCTGGTCGCTAGCACATTCCACCCCACAGTGAGACCATATTTATTTTTGTGTGCTAAATGCTGTAGCAAGGATAGTTAACAAATAAATAAATGAGTTGACGTTGAATCCTTAAGGGAATTTCAAATGGAACAAAAACTAATGTGAAAGTCTGCAACAACCTCAACAGTGTCCCTTTGAATTACACTTAATAAATGCCACGGAGCTGAAGTGTTCTGTGGTTATGCGTATATTTGCAACAAACGGTTGCACAAATATTTGGCTCCTAACGATGAACTAACTGGTATGACATTTGCCTGGGAAAATTAATTACTTTAACATGTGTTGTATAAAATACCAGATAATCATGTAATGTATGTGTATACTGTAGAGTGTTGCTGAGTGACTAAGTTATTACCAAAGGAAATTTATGAGAAATAAACAAGACCTACTCAGAGATGCTGTAAATGTCATGTTATGCTCAAGGGCCTTTTGCGGCTGAATAATTTTTATGTGGATGAGGAGGACAGGATCATGCAGCGAAAAGTCAAGTTAGAATGAGTTAATCTTTGTATTTGCACATAATTTTATTGGTATTTAATATAGCTATGATGTTTCTTTTTCAGATTGTAGTGTCAGTTCATAATGAAGATGACAAGATCAAATCAGACTAAACTCTGTGATCCAGCGTGGTCTCAGCACCAAATTTTAAACTGTCTAGGTTCAAGAAGAAAAGCTGCCTATTAAAGAAATGGGGAACAAAGTGGTCCTCATGGTCAAATCGTGGCTGCTGGTTTGGGCAAAATCTTACTGCCTAATTTATGTGACCTTTTGGAAGGGTGAAGTAATCTCCCTTAGAGGTCTTGCCTGTGAAGAGGTGCTTCTCTGTGCAACCCTCACGTCTCAGAGGAAGGGAAGGTTCAGCGACTGCCGGAGCTCTGTCCTCCCCTCCCACTCGGATGCTCTGCAGAGTCTACATGAGACTGCGTGCATGAGGAAGAAATGGAAAGCAGTGAACTGGAGAAATATGAACTGGTGAGGGAAAAGCAGATACATACATCTCTTCTCAGACAAAGGGTGTAGAGCGCGATAGACCTATCTGTAAATAGTAGCAAGAAATGATGCGGTAAAAAAATCACGTCCATTACACTCATCTTCTTTCCCTCAACTAAGAAACTCAGAGAGATGAGGCTCTTTCTTGAGCAGATAGCAGAATCATTTTAAAAAAAAACAGGGCTGATTGGTCTGGAGGGGTCTTTAACTACTCCGATAGTTATGAAGAATGTGATAAACTAGGGCACAGCCTGCTCAGCGAGTATGCCACAGGCATTTTGTCATGCAGCAGTACAGAAAGCAGCTTCCCAGGTGGCGATCCTGGAGTCAGTTCCTACCACAGGAGAGGAACAGCTGGGGAGTGTGAAGGTGGAGAACAATGTTGGTGAGAGAGTTACAGGATTTGTAAGCCTTGGGGAATGAAGGAAGTATAACATATACCTGAAGGCAAAGGACTCGAAGGCAGCAGACTTGAATGAATGCAGAGGATATTAGCAAGTAAATTCCTCTGGGAATCAAATCTGTGGAAGAGAAGAGCTCCAGAAAGAGTTGATGGTTCATTAAATAAAAAAATAAATAAACAAAAGACAGTAGGAGCAGAATCACAAAATATCCCAGTGTCTAGAAAGGATAGAAAATGCAGTAAGAGACACCTGTGAAATCACAAGCTCTTCAATGATCTCAAGTGCAAGAAGGGAGTGTACAGAACATAGAAACTAGGTCAAATATCTAAAAATGAATGTTAAAAAAAAAAATCTCAGCATGAGCATACAGAGACAAAATCAGAAAGTCTAAAGCACAAAATAAAATACTTCTATTCTTTGCTTATACTAATAAGGCATTTTAAGGGCATTTTTGATCGTAACAAGAAAGGAAACCAAGGGAAGCATTACTCCATGGGTAGGAAAATTGGCAGATGATGCTGAGAAGCTCAGAAAGCTTAGTTCCTTTTTAAAATAAGACTAGAAGAGGACAAACATAGTGCTTCTGTTAAAAGTATGGGCAGGGAATTGTGGAGACAGGGAATTAGAAATAATCACCATCCCTGTAATTCCTGCCTGAGAAAAGACTAAAACAACCAATCAGGTGATTTATAATTCCATGAAATTTAAAAATTAGATGCAGCTTGTTATGATTTGCCTTTTTCCAAATCCACCCAATTTCCTTTTATGACAAGGAAAGAGGCATTGTAGGTACAAGAGAAACAATATGGGCCACACACAAGGTTGTGTGTCTGTGTGCGTGTACGGGTGTGTGCAAGTGTGCTGCGGGTCAAGGGGGGACTGGACAGGCCTACCACAAAGACGCTTGGAGGGGGCTTTCAAACAGGGGCAAAATGCGAGATCCCCTGTGGTTCCCGCTACCAGTGCTTGTGCAGCTGCCTACGCTGAAGACCGTGTGGTCTGTAGTAGCTGTAAAATGCAGGGAGCACCCAGCAGGGAGCTGGGAGAGAGAGATGTGCGTGGTGGCTGTGCTCTCGCAGTGCTCTTGCAGCTGAGAGCAGTTGTGGCTCTTTTAAAAAAGAGGATGCACAGCAAGGAGGGGAGGATGCAGGGAGCGCTTACGGGCTGGTGGGGCCATTTGTTGCATAGCTTTGAGCATCCTGGGCTCCTGAGCTGAACAGCAGGAAAAGGCGTGGCCAGGGAGAAGACCCAAAAAGCCTTGCAGATAAGAAGGAGCCAACCTTCCCAGTGCTGACAGCATCTCACTGTGCTTCTGCATCCTGGATGCTTGGGCTGATGCCTTAAGGAGAGCACCAAATGTGAGGTGAGATGCTGCATGTAAGAAAGCCCAAGGTTCAAACTATCTCTCTGGAGCTGTGATTCTTTATCTATGTTTAATGGTCATAGTGGATAAGGCATGACAAAAAGTAATCCAGTTACACCAGAAGAATGCTCTTGTGGTGAGGATGGCAGAGTGTCACACCCCTGCTGAGCTGAGCATCCTCATCTTCCAGTGCTTGTAACAACAGGTTAGACAGATTCCTGCTAGGTATGGCTTAGGTAGAGCTGATCCACCCCAAAGTCAGTGGGATGTTGTAAATGAGTTTGTGCAGTCTCTTTCAGCACTGTTTTTCACCCAGGATATTATGATACGTATCTGCAGTAATGGCCTGGCAGGAACCCTGCTGGAAAGGTGAGGGAATGGGTGGCCTTTCACTCATGGCAATCTGGCTCATTGTTCGCTCTGAGGTGCATGTTCAGGCTTGTCCCTGGGGTCTTTTTTTCCTTCTGCACAGCTAGCAGCTGTGTACTCACTCGGAAATGGCTGAGGAGATCACAAGGACCGATCCAGTGGGTGGGATATTTTGTCTCTGGAGGTAGCTGTGCCAGACGCCTCAGGGAGAAATGCAGAAGCTGTGTGAGTGGGTAACCACTGAATAAACTGCTCGTTGGTGGAAGAAGGGCAAATATGAGAATCCAGCTTCTACATTAAGAAGTTAAGTCATAATCTGAAGCACAGAATACCCAAACCCTGAGACTGCTCGTGTTTTAACCCTTGCTAGCATAACTGTCGGTAGGCTCATCAGCTGTGGAGCGGATGACATTTTTTTAATCCTGCAAGGCTGTCGAGGCAGTGAAGATTCATCCCCTCATTGAGTGGAACAGCCTTCCTCTCTCATCCCCTGCTTCTCGATGTCACTGATGGGTTTTGCTGTCTTATGAAAAAGTCGGGAGAGGTGCTGGGTCTACCTGCTCTTGACTTCATTAGCTTGTTTACTTCTGATTCTGCCCTATGCAAATCAAACAGCTTCCTCAGCCTTAATTTGGTTTTTTCCCAACGTGCCTAACAATTTTCATTATCTGTACCTTACGTTTGTGTGTGTCTTGATAGAGAAGGGGCTAACATTAGCCTCTCTTTTAATGGAGAAAGCCAAACGATTCTGAAGGGTGGTGGAGAACTGTAACCTACTGTGAGGTGATTGAAATGCCTCCTAGGAGAGAGCCCAAAGCTCCCTCTTGTCTGCAGAGGCATCTCAGGGAGAGTAAGCTCCTTAAGCTAAATTAGCTCTTCTGAGTGGGTCTCTGTAGAACGTTAGGCTGACCAGAACCAAATGTAATATTCCAGGTGAATAACTAGACCTTAATGGCACTGTAAAGTCATAACATTGAGTATATTTTCCATCCCATTCCTTAGGTACCCCAACATCTTGTTTGTGATTTGACTACTGGTTCACTATGGGCTTCCAGGTGAATGTCCCAGTCTTTCCCTGACTTTGTGATTCAGGACCAAGCACTGTGCAGAGTGTTTCAGGTTAGTCCACCCGCTGGACATGATTCTGCATCAATGAGCACTGACATCGCTTTTATCATCCCACATGCTCAGGCTGGACAAAACTTTTGGGAATTCTTTTCTCTCCATTGGCTCAGCCTAACCCAAATAACTTTGTGTCACCTTCAAATGTTGTTCCCCCACCTCTTTTCTAGATCACAAAGAGATACTGCAAATGCCACTCCTCATGTCATACGATTCATTGGCATATTAATATTAATACAGGATCTAAAAAAAGACTGAAAAAACTTTCCAGTTGCAAAGATAGGAGATGCCAGGATTAAGGCTTCTTATGTAGTTGTGATCTAAATCCCTCTGTACAGGCTTTAGTGATGGGTATATAGATGATTATTTAGATGACACCTTCTCATTTAGGAGGCAGTACAGATTCTGGGCCAGATGGACTGTTTTTCTGACCACGGATGCAGTCTCTGGGTTAATGTGCTATCACTACGTGGGCACAGAGAAAATGCAGCACCATTTCTGATCTGTGCTGGCTGGACAGACAACATAAAAGGGACTTCAAGATGCAGTAGAAGATTCTCTCCTGGACTTTATTTTTTTTATATTTTATGAAAAAGAGGGGAGAGAGGTCATCTTTCTAAGACCTATACATTTAGGATGTGTTTAGATGAGTGAAACTGCCACCTTCTTTAATAAAGTAGGAACACATTAATTATATTCTGTGCCTGCTTCATCATGGTTGTAGATTTGGAAATGCAAAAATGTGTGGTGCTTGGTAGCCATCACAGCTAAGCTACAATGATCAGCCCAGATACTGGACAGCTTTGAGTAATTTACGAGAACACAGTTCATACAGATTAGTGAATTAAAATATGTTCTGTGTGAAGCAAAACACTTTATAATGTACAGTTTCTTAGGAACGGAGTCTTATTTTTTGATTGTTTGCTAGTCAAGGAAAACAAGGTATGAAAACATAGCCAATTTGAGATTAATGTTATGTATTCTTAAGTGGCATCAACACTCTGTCATTGTTACTGTGAAGTAAATGACTAATATCCCTAATCAAAGGCATTTTTGCCAGTAATCAGTTCTGTTATTTTTGCAGAAGCAGTTCCACAATATACTCAATAATGCAACTGCACTGACATGAGGGAATTACCTCCAGAGATGACCTGCACAATGTGCCCCACAATGTGGCACATAGTACAGAAGGAGAAGCACATTTATGTGTTTTACCAAAGGGGGAAATTACAGTGTTGAAGTTACAAGGCTCAAATTTAGCCTGCCATATGTTTTCCCCCTTTCACATCTTGTCCCATACCTTGCTCTAGGTGAGTTACTATCACTGGTCATTACTACTGCTCACCTAGAACCTACAAGCGACCTTGCAACAGGTGAAACAACACCAAGTACCCTTGGACAGAGGATAACTTATTTTCTTTTGGGGGGAAATAGCAACAGAGAGAGAAGCTGGGGGGCAGAGCTCCCGTCAGGCTTATCCCACCTGTGGGAGATGCATTGCCAACAG
This sequence comes from Anhinga rufa, assembly GCA_013400875.1. Classification (NCBI taxonomy): domain Eukaryota; kingdom Metazoa; phylum Chordata; class Aves; order Suliformes; family Anhingidae; genus Anhinga; species Anhinga rufa. The sequence continues at coordinate 9,948 of VZTV01050346.1, forward strand.
TGAGTGTTAAAGTAATCACAGGATCACAGGATAATTCAGGTTGGAAGGGACCTTGGGGGCCTCAGAGAAGAATCAGCTCTGAGATCAACCCATGTTGCTCACAGCTTGAGAAAGTCTCTGGGTAACCTGCTCCGCTTCGGGCTTGTCCTCATGGGGAACAAGTTCCTTCTTATGTCCAGTCCGAACCTCTCTTGTTTCAATGTGTGCCTGTTGCCTCTCTCCATCCTGCCATGCACCCCTGTGAAGACCCCATCTCCTTCATCTCATTGACCTCCCTGTACGTGTGTGGGAAGGCGAGTACTAGATCCCTCCAAAGCCTTCTCGCTTCATCAGCTGTCTAAGCGGGACAGGCAAATATCAAGAAGCAGCAGTCTGTATACTGTGATCATTGCCACTATCCATTTTATTCAAATAGTCAGACTCTATTGATAGGAATCAGTGAGATTCCTGTCCCAGGGATATAAATAAATTCATTATTAACTAAGCAGTCTTCTTCCTAGATGCAACGTCATATCAAAATTGAGTAACCGCCAGTTGGGTGCATGCACAGATGGGACCTCATGCTTGCTAGCAAGGGGTTTATTTGTGCAGAGCCCCAGGTGTTCCAGGTATGGATATGCCCACCACCACCCATTGGTCTTCTCCCAGCTGTGATAGGCAGAGGATGGGGGCTGGAGGTAGCAGGAGACTTTCTCTCAGCCCACAGACCTCCAGAGCTGAACACATCAACAGTGAGGCCTGTTCCTTTGCACATACCTTTCTTCCTGAAGTACCTACCGGGCTTCTGACAAAATTCTGTGTTTGGGTGATTGCCATCTCATGCATTTCCCCTGTGCCATGAGTCTCCTAGAAGAAGCAAGTTCTCAACTGAGGCAAAAGGGGACTGGGCTGGTTTGTGCTACCTGGCTAGGGTGATGGGTTGACATCTATACATAGAAGATCCCAGCCACAATCCCCTTTTACCTCCTGTCTTCCCCTACCAGGATTCCTTCACCCTCACACAATCTCAGAACTGGCAAAAGGAGAGGCTGATTTCTCTGTAATTTCTATAAAATGAGGAAAGTAAGTATTCCAACTTTCTTGTTCCCTGTGGAGATATCAGCAGGCCTAAATTCTCTTCTGCATCTGTAAACAGCTGGGAAATGCTGACCCTTAAACTGTGTCCATACCGCTTTTCTTCTGGATTCCTTACCCAGCAGCTTGGCAGATTTAATGAATTTTGCTTTGGGACAAAATCAGATTCACTGAAATGGTTAGAAACTTTATTAAGTGTTAAACATGCAGCTATATTAAATATGTAAAGTTAATTTAACTGTAAATAAGAGCCAAAATTCAGTATAATCAGATTAATACAATGAACTATAATAACATCCATTGAAACAGAATGATGCAATATCAACTGCATTTGCAGTTTGTGCTGATCTGGAAAGAAAAAAAAATACGTACCTGGGAAGACGGTCACCAGGGTATTACTGAGAGTTTTTTCTGTTGTGTAATTTTTCAAGAACCAGAACTATTTACTTGTCAATTGGAAATTAAACCAGTGAGACTCAATTAATGCATGACACTCTTCCCTTTGAGTACAAACATGACTCAGAAGCATTTCATAAAGAAGACAAGCTCTTGCTTAGTTTAGCTACATGACCTGCTTAGCTCTCAAAGGGACCCATCAAACTGAAGTTAGGCAGTTAAAAAAAAAATAATTCTAAATAAATTCAGGAGCTAACAGATCCTGGGATCCCTCTGCTAATTTATATAGCTTTGCAATCACATTTTCCATTTTTTGGTCAAGTTTCTCTCTTAGGTGTGAACATGAAGGTGAAGGGAGGTTGTCTCATCACAACTTGACAGTCTGCACATCAAGTGGCATGTTGTGCATAGCATGATGTCAGCCCATTACCAAGAAAAATGGGTCGTGTTCTGTCCTATGCTATGGCTGACCACAGTCTTCTATGTTTTCAGTGCTTGGTCAGCCATGGTGAGGATTGCTATGGTGGCGCTGGTAATTTAAAGCACAAAGATTTTTGCAGGGCCAAGCTGCCAGCAAGAGCTGAGCACAGAAAATATCTGCCTTTCAGATCATGTCATACCAACATGATCAAGGTCCTGGGAAAGGGAAGGGACATAATTCCATGTGGAGTATGGTCGTTTTGGCCATGACTCCTCTCTCATCTGGGAGACTCCTCGGCATGCAACATTTGCTCTATCTTGCTACAGGTAATTTACAGGAGGTTTGAGTAACTATGATGATATTTGGAAAAATAACCCAGCCCCCTTTTTAAAAAACATTTCAGGCTTAGCAGTTTTACATTTGGGAAGAAGACAGGTTGGGAGTTGGTTGCATGTTTTCAAACAGCAGCTGTATAGAGGTGAGGGTGAGACTCCCAGCTGTAGAGACAAGCTGCATCTCTCAGGGCTGTGATTCAGCTGTCTAAATAGAGGCACCCTGTCCCATGTGGAACACCCTATAGTATCCAAGTCATCCATATATAGCTGGTAGAGATGACACAAAGGCCCATGTGGATGGCTTGGATATCCTGAGGTGTCCCAAGGGTGCTGGACCCCCCTGTTCAGGCACCTGAGTCCTGCCCCCTCTGTTGCTCCACCAGAGATGAGGTGTCACCCAGATCTACAACATCCTGGACAAAAAACAGCATGCATGCAGGGATGGCACTTTTCACTAAAGAGGTCCATTAGGTGAAATTTTGGATGCTTAAGAGGGCAAAATGCCTGAAGGACTTCATTATGCCTCTATGAATCCCTCAGCAACACTAGGCTACCTGAAAAGCCTCTCACTGCATTAGTTTAGTGCATCCCAAAGTCACAGGAATTCACAGCTGGAAGGGACACCCTCCCAACCCTTACTGCCCCATGAACTGAGACAGGGCCGAGCATTTCTGAACCACCAGTGCTGGATGTTTCCTTAATCTTCTCTTTGAAAAGTTGAACAAAACATCCCTGGGTTATGTCGTCCAGTGCTGCATGATTCCTGTCATTAGGAAGTTTTCTCTATTGCCTAGCCTAAATCTTCTTTAGTTCAGTTTAAGCTGATTTCTTCTTGTCCTTCTTTTGATGGACATGATGAGCAGTTCATCATAATCCTCTTTATAACAAACAACCTTGTACATACTGGAAGACTGGGAGGCAGATTTTCTGAGAACTTGGTTTTGGCCTTAAAATAACTCTTCCAAATTATTTTGCTTTTCTACCACTTGGCCACAAAATAGGCAGTTTTCATAAAAGAAAGAGACAGGAATGATCATTTGATAACCATCTCTATCCTTCTGCAAACACAGGTTTTAGTCCTCTGAGAGGCGACCTGTGAGACATTAAACTGATACTCTATTTATCAGTGTCATGTGTAATCTGTAAATCCTTCTAGTGAGATAAAGGTTTACAATTTTGTTCCAACAAAAATGTTTGGAGACTTCAACTGACTGGTGCCTCTGATCCCTTATTGAACTTGCAGTGGCCTGAGTGACTAGTTGCTGAGCCAAGGAAAGCTATATTAGGTAATCTGGATAGTAACACAATAGACTTCCCACTTCTTACGAAGCTGGAGATTAAGAAAAGCAGCACAGATAATCAACAAAACCAAAATACACTGATTTTAGAAATCACTCAGGAGCATTTTCTCAGCCGTGTAGGACCAATGCTGCCACTTCAGCTGCGCATGTTTGGCTCCTGGTGGGAACCTCGAGCTGCCTGTGTCCACGTCTCCTCCTCTCTTCAGAAAGAAAACGCTTGCACAAAACTCGATTTGCCTTTTCTGAAAAAATGAAACCTGTTTGTCAAGGAGCAGGAACCCTGTCTGAAGTCCAGAATCAGTTGGCACTGCCGCTGTTCATCTGTTAGAAGGGCCAACAGCCTTTGAAAAGCAGCGCAAAACTTGTCGGTACCTCGCACTACCATTCCAGTTTAGATTATGGAGCTGGGGAGATCAAGTCCATCACTGCTCGTTATCTTGAAGGGGATCGGTTTGAGGAAGAAGCAAGGAGCAAATAAGACTGTGTGTGTCCCAACGGTGAGCAGGCTGGAAATTGAGAATACATATTGCACAGGAATGGTATCACTTTTAGCCATTTGTAGAAATAGTTGTGCTTAAGTTTCACACAGAAAACACCAGTTTTGCATGTTATATAGCTCCTCGGTGGTGTGGCATGATAGCAAGGAGGAGCAAAAGTGATGGGTGACAGTGGTGGGCACTGCCTTGTAACCCACAAGTCAATAGGAACTGAAGCAATGCCCATTCATTATGTGACCTGAGGAGCAAAGCACAGTTTTGAAGGCTTGGTCATCATTCCTGAAATACCCATACTGTAACACGGGCCGCGCAGTGCAGTGCAGTACAGTCCCCTATCTCTGCAACCTCCCCCTGGGGAGCTCAGCTGCCTCTGTATCAAGGACCCAAGGCCCAGCTCTGATCTGGCACAGCTGCGTAACCTTGAGTCAGGCTGCTGAGAAAGAGCCATGAGAAAGTCAGCACACAGATAAGAGAGGTAAAATTACAGTCAGAGGTAGGGATGCTGAGACAGGCTTGTTGTAGAGCTCAAGAATTCAAGAGGGAAAACACCTGCAGGGAAAGATATTGAATCCTTTAAAAAAAAAAAGAAAGTGAGGCTGTTTGGGGGCTGGTCAGAAATTAGGGGATGGTTGGGTCGCCTTGTTGATACCTCTCACTGAATTGGATAACTGGCATTTTGAAATTACTGTTGTCCCTTGTAGTAAAGGTGTGTGATCCTGCTTTGAGCCCCAGATGTCCCTCCCAGCCTCAGGGGTTCAGTTCCATGCATGGAGAGATGCTGCTGCAACAGCACCAGGGGCATTGCCACATCCTGTCTGAGCAGCATGGCGTGGAAAAGCAGGCATTAATTTTGACACCACGAGGTGAAGCAAGGACACAGGTGGGTCATGCTGGCTGGACCAGTGCACAAACCCCGGGAATATGGTGTCTGCCTAGACGTGCACAGACACGCGTGTACAACAGAGCCACTCACTGGGTCGCTACCAGATTTTCTGGCCCTCAGCAGGCTAATTCCAGCTGGACTCAGTTGTGCCTTTATTTTTCCCCCCCAAGTCCTGAAATTCAGCCAAAGATGAGTTTGGACATCCAAACCCGCACAGCAGCTGCTAAGCAGAACAGAGGCTGTGTTGGAGGATGAACTGTCCATGGGGAGCTGAGGAGGAGGGGAGCTCCTCCTCAGATGGGAGCAGGACGTGGGGACTGCCCCAGGTCCCAGCCCTGGCTGTGCCACTGGGTGTCCTGGCAAGGTTGGCCTTGGCAGCTCTTTTGCCTCTGCAGTGCAGCTGCACAGTGGTCCCATGAGGTCTCCCAGCCTTGGGCACGTGCCTGAACCACACAAGAACTGCAGGTATCTAATGAGGGTCTGTCGGGCACCCTGTGGTGATGACCATGACCCATTGACATCCATTTAGGATTTAGGCCTGCACAAGTCCTGGAGAAGAAACCCCTCATGGCAGGTGCTATGCAAGTGTACTGGGCAGGGTGGTTGCTGTAGATGGGGAGGACCCTGAAGGATGCTTTTATGTCCCTTAGCATTCCTCCCATTTTCCCAGTGGGGGTTATTCTAACACAGTCGCTCCCACAGCTCTTGCCTCACTGGTTTTCTTCAGCCAGCCCAGTCAGAGCTGTGATGCTGGTGCTGGGCACCATGAAATACTCTGCAAAGCATCTTTGCCACCCTTCGGCTGACATCTTCTGGTCTGCAGTTCCTCCTGCCAGCTGGAGACAGACTAGTTTATTCAACCGCTCTCTGCAGAGGCTGCTCCCTTCAAGAGCTTCAGGTTTTTCCAGCCTATTACCTTATCTTCTTTTTTTCCCCTCAAGAAGAGATCCCACTGGTGCTTCCTGAACATGCAGCTCTAGTAGGTAAATGAAACACCATCCAGAGCTTGTGACCTTCTTCTTACCTGGTCTCACTCCTTCAGCTCCTCTTCATCTCTGGCGATACAGGCTGATGGTCTGGTCCCTGAGGGCAGCCCCCACCTGACCCTGGAGCTGGCGCTGGGAAGAGGGCTGTGGGAGAAAGAGCTCTGGGCAGCCTCTTCGGGGAGCTACTGCCTGGTGCAGACCCTCGTCCTGGTCCCCACCTGAGCTGTGGTGCAGCCTTTACTGGCCACGGGCCCCACTCATCCTCACCCACGGGCCCAGGTCCCTGACCCAGGGCTGTGCCCGATGCCCAGGGCTGGGGCTGCCCCGGTGTCCCCGGCTGCTCCGGGCTGGGGTGGTGGGCCGGGCCGGGCTGCCAGAGCCTGCCCTGCCACCCTGCCATGGGGAGCCCCCACCGCCCCGGCCCCTGGGGATAAATGTGGGTAACAGGATCTTGCTCCCCTGGGCAACACAGGACTTAATCAGCCCGTAATACCAAGCAGGGAAGTTTGCCCGTTATTTTTATTTTATTTTTATTGGCAGCAGTTAAGCTCTTTCATAAAGGAATCACGTTCCTATCTAAAATAGATCAAGCAATAAAAAGGTATGGAGACCAGACGAGGGAAGGTGTGTAGAGGTATAGCATATGGAGAATTTGTATTCCTTTCCCTTCTTAATCAGCCTGCGGATGATAAACTGCATAGTTCACATATTTACAGAGCTTTGCAAAAGGTTAGCAGTTACCTCCTCTATAATATATATTAATGTAGGGAAAAACAACATTTGAAACTGTAGAAACATCAGAAACCCTTTGGAAAGGTAAATCATGAGCATAACATTGCCAAGACCTCTTCTTGTATTGACAAGAAAGGATTTACACTGAGAAATCCTATTAATAGAGATTATTTGCATAAATCTTTTGTGCCACAGACTCCAAATCATTTGTATTACATGTACTTCTCCCGTGGCATGTATGTTAAAACAAAATATTCATTCTGCCACTGACAAACGTACACAGCCATGACTCACCAGTATTTAGTTTCTTTTGCAGAAGTGAAGTCAAGCTTACAGATCTGTAAATGCCAGGACTGCGGTGCTCCTTCTCATTTGTCAGTGTAAACTTCTCAATAATTCCATTTCCAGTAAGTTATCACAACTGCTCCACAAAAGCTTTCCAGCATTTCCCTCTCCCTTTACAATTCTAGGATGTGATTTATCACTCCAGTCTGGGTGCGCTGACAACTTTTAATAGTACTAATTGCCTTATTATCCACTCCAGTGCAAGAATAAAACCTTTTGACGTTTCCTTCCTTCCCTCAGGAAGTTCCTGGGATGTTGCCTTCTGCTGCCTCTGTGATTACTGGGGCGAGGAATTCCTTTAGGCCCTTTGCCGTATCAACCTCATCTGTCACCAACTTTCCATTCCCATCTCTCCCTCAGTGCTCCCTAATCACTTTGCATCTTCCATGATTTTGTGATATTTTTTTCCTCTTCCTTTTTCATTTGCAATGTCAATCTTCATCACATATTCTATTCCTTATTTTCTATCAATGTACATTTTTACATCAGGCTCTGTGATACTTACCTTGCTCCAGTTTACCATTTTTAAACTAGTGTAGGAGTGCCTATTAAAAAAACCCCACATTTTTATGGCTGTTCCATATTTGAGAATTCGCCGCAACAACTCCAAGCAAATCACACACATACACAACTTCCTGTATGTCACCTACCAGAGGATCTTCACTTTCTAAAACCAAATCTAGTACCACAAAAACATTTGGCAGGTCTCTAACCTTTCCAATGCTGATATAATAAATAAACTTGCTTTTTTTTTAAAGTGAAAAATTGGAATTAATTGCAGTACCATGTACTTTCAGCATCTATTTTTCCTGTTCAGTGTGAATAGTAAGAGACCAGCCATAGAAGAGCATTGATGATGTATGTTCAGATGTGCAGGAACACAAGGCTAAACCCAGGAGAAAGACTGGGGGGGGCTCAGTGAGATAACACCCACTTTCACAGTCCTGTAGATGTGTTGCTTGGATGGGACCACTGGAGCCTTCTCCTCACAGCAGGATGGTTGGTCAGTTGTCAACACTGGAGCAGGTCAGCTGTGGCTTTGTTCAGCCAAATCTTGTAACCTCTGAGGAGGGAGAACCTACACCCGCCCTGGGTGACTTGTCCCAGTGCTGCACCACCCTCCTGGTGGACGAGCTTTTCCTTACGTCCAGTGTGACCCTCCTGAGCCACAACTTGTGGCTGCTGCCCCTTGTTGAGGAGGGTTTGGCTCCATTGCCTTTGTAACTCCCCTTCAAGTAGATGTAGGCTGCCTTAGATTGCTCCTCAGCCTCCTTTTCCCCAGGCTGAACAACCTTGGGTCCCCTTGTAGGTCCTACGTGTTAGGCCCCTAATCAGCTTAGGTGTTTTTCTCTGGACCCTTTCCTATTTCTCCACATCCCGCTTGATCTGGAGGGCCCAAAAGTGGTCACAGTATTCCAGGTGTGGCCACACCAACGCTAAGTACAGACAGACGGATCACAACTTTCCGTAACTGCTGACCATGCTCCTCCTAAGGCACCTCAGATTGTGATTTCCTTCGTTTGCAGTGAAAGTGCAGGGTTCATTCAAATTCAATTTGAGGTCTACCACAGCCTCCATGCCCTTGCCAGCAGAGCTGCTATTCAGCCACTGCTTGTCTGTGGGGTTAACCTGTCCCAGTGTCATGGTTTAGCCCCAGTCAGCAACTAAACACTACACAACTGCTCGCTCACTCCCCCCACCTCTGTGGGATGGGGGAGAGAATTGGGAGAGCAAAAGTAAGAAAACTCATGGGTTGAGATGAGAACAGTTTAATAATTAAAATAAAACAGTACTACTACTACTACTAATAATAATAATATAGTGAAAAGGAAAAATAACTAGAGAGGGGTGAAACCTTGGGAGGAGAGAAAAAAACCCAACCAAACAAGTGGTGCAACCACTCACCACCTGCTGACCAATGCTGACGGTTCCCAAGCCGTGATTGCTGCCTCCCCNAGTGAAGAAAATTAACTCTATCCCAGCTAAAACCATGACACCCAGGCACCAGACTTTCTGCTTCTCCTTGCTGAACTCTGTGAGGTTGCCCATTGTGCAATGCTCAGCTTCCCCAGCTTTGCCTTTGAATCGAAGCTCTACACTTCAGTGTGCCAAATGCCTCTCCTGATTTGGTGTCACCCACAGATTAGTTAAGGGCCTGCATTCTGGCCCATCACACAGGTCTTTGATGAAGATATTGAACAATATTAATGCAGCAGCAGCCCCTGATATGCTCCGCTTGTTACCACTGCCAGCTGGACACCAAGACATGGATCGTTGCCCTTGGGGCCTGGCAGTGCAGGCAGTTTTCAGCCCACGTAAGAGCCCACTCCACCAGCCTCCCCTCCTCTATATAGCCAGTCACTTCATCAGAGAAGGAGAACAGGCCAGGCAAGTGTGATTCACCGTTGGTAAACCACCTTCTTGTCCTTCGTGCCCTTCGCAGTTCAAACGTGTTTCATGGAATTCCATCTTGCCCAACCTTCAGTACCTACAGGTGAGGAAGCCATGGCCTGGGCTGCCTTTAGAAACAGTGAGGAAAAGTGGGCCCTTCTAGGTCAGATTCTTCTGAGCCACCGTAGATGTCAATTTTAGAATAAAGTAAATTTGCCACAGAAATGCCCGTTTCCTTTCATTTATATAAGCAGGCCATAGGGTACCTAGCTCAACATCCATATGCAGACAAATTCCGCTTCTTGTGCCTTACCTTCCACTCCTATACATTGTGCAGTCCCTGGTTTTCTGATTCTCTGCAGACTACCTGAGGGTCTCAAAGCCTAACTAGAGATTCCTGTAACAACATGAAGAGAGAAAAAATGTGTATATCACTTCCAATGTTTGTTCTACCTTTGCTTTCATATACAAACCTGTTAGTCATTGAAGCATATGCCTAGCTTTTCTTGCACAAGCAGCCTCAAAACAAAGCTCCTACAAGAGCCAGCATGCAATTTAGCTGGCACAAGAAGCTTTTAAGTTTGGAAATTAAGTATCATATTCAATGCCATAGGAATAGAAAAAAAATATTATCAGTGTTCCAAAAGGCAATTTCTCAGTATTTTGTAACAATCATACACTGTTATAGGAGCATTAAAATATAGACTCCCTTACTGCTGCTAATTTTCACTCCTCATCTTCATTGTCCCAAGTGGATTCTGAAACAATATACAGCAACACTTTATTTTCATACATTCATACATCTGCAGGGTTTTTACATTTACAGATTTGTTCAGATGTATTTTGGCTTAGATTTCTGACTGAGCAACATCAACTATCAAAGCATTTTGATTATCTCACCAGAAAGGATTTGAAATCTGAAAATAAAGATCCATATATTTGGCTGCAGTATAAGTTTGTTGTCTGTTAAACACACGAGAAAACAGCATAACCTTTACTTCACAATTCATACTTCAAGAAAATAAGATGTTTTATTAAAAATCATACTAGATATGATGGCTCTTAATTCTCTAGGTCCCATGAGTGTGTATGGGCAAGTGTATGTAGATAACCTCTTGTTGTGATGAAAGTTCAAAGCATTATGTTAAATGGGAATTGTAAGGTTCAATACTCATTAGTTTCCTTTGTGGATGCTAACATTTTCTATTAAGTATTTTTAAAATATACAGTGCACGTATGAAGAAATGTTTTTTTACAGCTTAAGGCTGTGAGCAGTTGATTTTGTTGGGGGTTTGATGGTGAAGCCAAAAACTCTTGTGTCAAGGATGAGATATGTAACAATATATTCCAGTTCTCACATAAGCACCCTACCGAACAGGCAGCAAAATATCCTGGCTGTCACCAACCTTCCTTCCTTCCTTCCTTCCTTCTTTCCTTCCTTCCTTCCTTCCTCCTCCCTCCTGCCCTTCTTCCCTCCTTCCTTCCTTCTCCCTTCCTTCCTCCTCCCTC